>SNQJ01S0106031.1:43891-64489 GCA_010110895.2 Picea sitchensis | reverse complement strand
GTGATTTCTTTCCTTGAAAATAATATTTTTTCCAGATTTGGTCTTCCTTTGGAAATTATTATAGACAATGGTCCCGCTTTTATTTCTGCTAAGATGACCCAATTTTTAGCTAAGTTGGGGCTTAAACATTTTACCTCATCAGATTATTATCCCCAAGGAAATGGGCAGGACGAATCTACCAACAAGAATCCGGTGAGAATTGTCAAAAGGCTCATCAAAGATAAGCCTCGTCAATGGAACACTCTCCTCACTTACGCTCTTTGGGTAGATCGAACTACCACCAAGGTGAGCACTGGTTTCACTAATTTTCATCTTGTTTATGGTCAAGAAGCCATTCTTCCTACTGAGTTGGAAATTTCTTCCTTAAGATTAATGCTACAGGTCGAAGCATTAAATTCTTCCGATGTGTCACAAAATATGAATTCACTCCCAGCTTTAAAGGAGAAAAGGACGTTTGCCTTGGGTAATATAAAGAGACGACAATAGACTGTAAAAAAATATTTCAACAAAAGTGTCAAAACTGTCAAATTTAGAGTCAATGACAAAGTACTGTTGTGGGATCCAACTCATGCTGATAGAGGAAGACATTCAAAGTTTCAAAAGTTATGGTTGGGTCCATTCAAGATTGCTTTTGTTCTGGGTGTAAATTATTACATTCTAAAGGATTTACATGAGCGATTGTTTTCCTATAGCACTAACGGTTCTCACTTAAAAACATTACGTGGAACCAACTTGAAGAGTTTAACGTTGTTTGGATTGTTCTGTATTTTAGTAGTTTTTATTTCCGCTTTCATTTTAGTAGTTTTTATTTTTGCTGTTTTCATTTCTGTCATTTCAATTCTGCTGTTATTTTAGTAGTTTTCATTTTTGTTTTCAATTTTTTCATTTCATTTATGTTATGACATTTCTTGTTTTTTTGTTCTTATGATTTCAATTTTTGTCAAAAATAAAATGTTGGATCGGTTTTTCCACAACGACACTTCTGCAAAGTATTGTTAGTCAATAACAATCAAGATTACACGACTGTTATGATATCCCCCCTGAAGGCATTATTGAATTTATTATTTGCTTTCACTGTTGTTTTATGAGATAGTTGGTTACATCCCGCTTCTGCTTTCCATTTCTTCATCCATTTTGAGATTCAAAAGAGAAAGTTCAGAAAAGTTTTCTCCTTGAAGCCAAGAGAAAATTTTAGTTGAATGATTATGCTTACAGGGATAAGCCCCCTCATACTTAACACTTTCCATGAGTTATTCCCAAATTCCTGGTCATTTTTCCATTAAATCCGCTCACTTCCCCCTGTTGCATAATCATTCTGATTTATATCTGTGAAACTAGATACTCTGAGTTCTTAATCTGTTGGAAACAAATTTCCCTGTGGAGTCGCCAGTATTTTGATGATTAAAATTGTAACGGTGAATTCCTCCCACAAAGTATTGCTAAGGCCCTATTATTTAAACTATGCTAATAATATAATACTAGTAGGTGGGACCCCCCTTGTAGACTGGAGGCTCAAAGATAGACATAACACACATTTTTATGCTTTTTTTTTTACGCTGCTTACACAGTCCTACATGGTTGACAATGCAGTCTTGGTTTCATTTTGACATAGTAATAGGTGGATGATGCATTTTATGGGATGTTTCTGCAATTCAAGGCATTATTTTTATGTTATAATGGGCATGCATTTACAGTTTCTATGATTTAACCATGTCACATATCATCGTGATTGACTACCTGACCACATATATACAAGAAATATGTTAGTGATAACATAACCAAAACAAAGAAAGAAAACTTAAAAAAAAAATAAAAAAGGGGAAGGATCCATGTTTGATCTATGTTAAGGATTATATGCAGATGGAAAAGTAAAATATGGTAGTGTTAGTATTAACTATTATAGGGTTGGTTAGTGGCTATGCGATTTTCATTTGATTTATTTTGGGCGCATACAACATTTCAATACATATGATATGGCATTAAACTTTGCAAAAGTTAACGTATGAATGTTTGGGTGGCGCATTGGACAAGGGATATCATCACAGATTTCAGTCATTTGGGAATTGGATACATGGTTAATGAATGGTGAATGTTTGGTTGTATTGTACTTCAAAATTGACTAGGATAGGATATGGAAGCGACGTGCAGTAAATGCATGTCATTCCATACTCCTCCCATGGGCCATCACCCTAGCATTGCTCTTTTTTTCATTTTTCGGCATGTTAGTTGTGAAGCTCCACATTTTAGGCTTTGGTGAAGAAGAACACTCGACCAACTCGCCATTTTAAGATATTTGTTATAGGTATGGTTCTTTTTCACTCCATCCATGAATTATGCTCTGTGTATGAGAAAACAATGGATTAGTAATGCTTGGGTTTTCCTGTTCCTGAGAGTTTTAACTGTGTAAATATGTGATATTTCTCTCTATGATGATTGTAACTGTCTTGTATGGAAAGAAAAAAAATTGGTTTTTGTTTGAGTTGTGCATTCACGGTTGCTCTGTCAGTTTAAAATCATGGTGGGTATATGTGGATAATAATTGAATGGGTTATGTATCACTCTGTATTAATGTTGGAGGGTTTCTCTCTGTGTATTATCGCCAGTTGTTCCCTCACAGTCCTGAGTGTAACCCTATCTAGTCACGTTCGAATTTCCATTTGGTTGCTGTGTAATTTCTTTAACCTAGAGTCATGGTCGTGGGCTCACTC
This sequence comes from Picea sitchensis, assembly GCA_010110895.2. Classification (NCBI taxonomy): domain Eukaryota; kingdom Viridiplantae; phylum Streptophyta; class Pinopsida; order Pinales; family Pinaceae; genus Picea; species Picea sitchensis. The sequence continues at coordinate 61,781 of SNQJ01S0106031.1, read as the reverse complement.
TCATTGTTCTTTCACCAAAGTACCCCAAGGTCTAGTCTTAGGGTGACCATAATTTTAATAAATTCTGTATGGTTGTGGGGTATTTCAAGTTATACCTTGATGTTATGCGTCCTCACTGGTATTATTGTCAAATGGTTTGACTCTTAAGGAAGTGAACAAAGAGGTTATATCTCTATGTGTTCTTTGAATAAATGTCACTGTTTAGTTAACTTTGCCTCTCCTCTACAAGCGTAAAACGCACTATGTGCATTGGATTTTTCTACCCTACCCATCGTTTCTTTCCTCGATGGCTAAATATTGATTCCATTTCTTAGGCTGGGAGTAATAAGGAGACCCCATGGCTTACTACTATGTCTGTATCGAAAGGTATTTTACCTATGGGTGACATGTCTCTGAATACCTCTAGTTCTCTATGCTATTGTTAAATGAGAATGCTCTTGATTGTCTCCTTGTATTGGTTTTTGACAGAACACGATTCTAATCTACAACTGTTCTTACTCCTTTGGGCATCTTCTTGGTTGCCAAATTTGGTTTATCAATGGATTGGTTATAGAGTTTTTTGTTGATTAAATTGGTTGAAGAGTTGCAAATTGGGAATGGGAAATTATATACATTCGAGGGATGTTATCTCTTCGTTATGATTACCCTCACCATGTTCTTACAACGTGGTCATAATTGCAAATTAGAAATGCCTGTGTTTTTCTAGGCCTGATCAGGGTTATAACTAATTGTTGAAATGGTGACAGTGTGTAATTGGTTATGTTCACCTTGCATATATTATTGAATCATCGTGTAGATTATAAATGGTTACATCGATAGTGATGAGGCTCGGGTTTTATGTTGACTATGGTTTCGTTGCAAAATATTAGTGGTTGATATAATGGTGACTGTGTGTAATCGAGCATGTTTTGAAAGTTTGCAAAAAAGGACCTATGTATATTTTAAATTTGGCCTGATTGTGAATTGGTAGATAGTGGATGTTATTTTTATTATAATGCATTATGGGATAGAGGTCAAACATTTGTTGCATGTTAAAAAAAAAAGGAAAGCAAAGAATTAAAACATCAACGTTTTCTTAACAGGACCGTTGAAATGGGAGGTTTGTTTTGATTATGAGTATGATTGCACAGACTATTCCGAATTGAGAAACTTTGGGAAATTTAAATGTTGAAACAATGAACAGTTTGTGTAACATACCCCGCCACCCACAGGCCAGGGTACACTACCTTCAAGCCCACCCTTTAACTTCTTTCTCTTACCGATACCTTTTTAAATTAATAAGGACACATAAAAGAAAAGGTCTGACAACATGCACAACAATAACTAGCAAGCATGCATAATCTAAAGATTCAATTAAATGATAAATAAATACACATCAGAATACATTCATATACAGATAAATAATAACATAACAGAGAACACTTATCTTTATAAAAGAGGACACCAAATGGCTGTAAACCAAGGATGTTCCACCCAACCATAGAAACTACTGCTCCAAATCTCAACATAAGTTTCACCCCCGAACCAGGGCTATGAATCCACAAGGTTGGTACCATAGTGTTACTTAGTTTCCCAATCCAGTCAGAACTCAAGCTCTCACATGATTTCCAAACTTTCACAACAATACAAGTACCCAAATCTCTTCTACCCAGCCTGCACCACCCAAGAGAATGGACCTCCACCCTTCTCTGCAATGCATTCCCTCAGGCAGTCCTTCTCCTTCTAGGGTTCCCACGCAACTGGTCCATAATCTCCATGCTGCAACCCTCAGGACTCACAGCTGTGAACAAGGCCGGACATGGGCCAACACACCTCAGACGTGCAAGCCTCAAGTCATGGCTGGATTACACCAATGACCACTAAATCCAACAATACCATGGCTACTCTTCAACAGTTCATTTCCCTTTCCCCAACCAAGACGCGAATGAGGAAGGATGAGTGGGTGAAAGAAATGAATGGAGTGAGATATCCAGGAAATGTGTGAACATAGAAATGGATTGAATGCATGCACAAATGAATGAATGAATTAACAAGTGAGGTGACCAACAACAACACTAGATGAGAACGAGCGTGAGAGAAGAAAAAACCAACCCCCCAATCATACCATGGATAGTTTCAAGTAATTCGTGGGGGTCAAGAAAATCTTCGCCTTCCCCCAATATCTCATGTAACTGATTCCCCCATCCCATTAAACAAAATGAGTAATATAAAATAAATAAGCATGTAGCCCCTCAAGCCCCCTCTCTTGTGGAATCATATCCCCCTATAACTGTAGTCCTTGTCCATCTAGCAACCAACAATGTGTTTATTATTAATAATGATCAAATCATTAAATTTCTTAGGCACATTGGCCTCTTTTAATTGTTTGGGCACTCTAGCCTCTCCGCATTGTAACAATACATTATTTAAAATGGGTGTTCAAAACCCAGGGTGTTACATCCCTTCCCCCTTATTTTGGCACTGTTCTCAGTGCATATACAAAATAGAGATCAAAATCTCAAAATTTATTCAAAAATCTGTGGGTACTCTCCTCGCATGGAATCTTCATGCTCGTAGGTAGCATCTTCAAGATCGTAGCAGTTCCACTGAACTTTTACCATCTCTATAACTCGATTCCAGAGAATTTTGACCTTTCTGTCCATGTTAAGCCCTAAATAATGCCTCATTACCCCTTAATTGGGGCATATTACATTAGTAATTTTATTTTGTTTATGTTGTCTTTAGTCCATTAGTTGTAATTATACCTCCTAGTCTCCTATATATACCAAGGAGACATTTTCATTTGGAATCATTTTGTAATTGTACATTTATGTGGGCATAAGGAGGTTTCCCCCTCGAGTAGGCTTATTATTTGAATTCTCTCTTTTTCAAGGCGTTGAGTACTTATTCTGAGGTTTTTCTATGCTATATTGATATTTGGTTCTTAACATATGGTATCAGAGCTCAAGGTCTTGGGGTTTCATTGCTACATTTGAGACACCTTGTAATTTTCGCTATAACTTGTTTTCTAAAATGTTCCAGAAGGAATGGCTTGGAGGATATTTAGTAGATGGATCAAGTTATGTTGGGTTAAAATTTCATCTCCTGAGGCCTTATAATTTCAGAGATACAACCTGGGCAAGATAGGGTTCTAGAATCATCCTGAAATGATTCATTTTGGAATTTTCGCTATAAAAATGATTTTGTAACGTTTCAGAATCTGAACTCCAGAGGCTATTCACAGAAATTAGTAAGATATCTGTGGTAAAAATTTCATCTTCTGGGTCATCTAACATTTGTAGATACACCCTATGGAAGATAGGGTATCTGACTAGTCCTATTGACTAGTCTCAAGAAGGTGTTCCAGGTACAACAATCATAACTTATTCCTAGAGTATCCAAATTGAGTGAGATTGGTTGCATTAGATAGTGGACAGTCTGTGATCGAAGTATTTCACAGCTGAGTTTCAGAATTTTATATCAATTATTTTTTGTGGGCACACTATACAATTGAGATCTTTTGGAAGACCAAAATCAGAAAGTTGTGGGAAGTTACCGTAAAATTCAGTTGGAAAATCAATTTTGATCAGACCTCTGGCATTGTGGAGAGGAAATATTAGAGAACTACAAAAATGAAAGTTTCATACCCATGGGGCCGAAACTTTGGAGATATGTGAGAATAAAGATTGTTGTAGAACCACCTCAAAATAAAGTTTCAAAAAGTGATACATGACCAACATGCCACCCAAAAAAAAAGGGAACTTCTACACCAAATAACCTCCAGACAATCTACGGACTCTTGATGAAGGTGAAGAAATGTGTAGGGACATAAATGATTTACAAAATAAGACAACAAAGATGAATTCTAGATGATGGGTTTAAAAGGGGAGATCATGGAAGAGTTGAAAAATTTCCTAATAGAGGACACCTAAGAGATTGAAATGTATCCCATGAAATTCATGATGAGACACAAGGAAGGTGAATCAGAATGGAGAAACTCCAACTTTGGGTTGAGACCAACCATGTTCCTAAGATGGAGTATGAGGAATTTTGATGGCAATGACCCAATCACATGGATACTTGATTAGACGAATTCTTTGATCTACATAATGTGCCACATACACAAAAGGTATGAATTAGCTGCATATTTAGAACCAATCAATTTGTATGTGTCGATGGATTTGTTCTTGCAAAACACCTAGATCACTTGGATTGATTCATGGAAGAAATGATAGCACACCATGAGGATACAAGGCAATACCTTCTTTAGCCAATTGATAAATCCAAGCAAAAGGGTTAAGTTACACTTAGCATTGAGAACTTCCAAAGATTGAATATAAAGGTAACATATATTTAGATGAGCATGATTGATGTATTCATAAGAGCGTTAAAGATAACATTCAACATGAGATTGCCTTTGGGAACCCAAATCATTGGAGAATGCATTTAGGGTGGCAAAATGTTGAAAGTAAGAAATATGGCTATGGCTACTAGAAGGGACTAATCCTAACAGCTATAGAAGAATAATGCTCCTTCTTATAAAGCACCTCAACCTACAAGGATGACACCCTCAACAATTGGAGGAAAGAAAAAGTTTATTCTTTAATTGTGACAACAAGTGGGTAAGGGACATAAGTGTGGTGAGAGAAATTTTTCTACATAGATTGTGAAGAGGAACAAGAACAAGAACCATCTCAAGATGAAAGCATTGAAGCAATTTAGATACGAAGAGCTTACCCCATGATATGGAGTGTAATGCATTGGATCGTTATCACTCAAACCCTCAAGATCCAAGGATATATCAAAAGAAAAGGTAATAGTCCTATTTGATTACATTTGGTACTCTAATTTCATTCACTATAAATTAATAAAACTTTCAATTTGGCACATTCGTATGAGTTTCAAGTAATGATTGCAGATGGAGGAACTATCAATTTCTCAGGAAAATGCAATAATATCAATCTTACTATGGGGGAGAATATGTAATGAATAGTCCAATGATTTTAGACCATGGGTGGTGCTAATGTTGTACTAGGAATCAATGGTTTGTCATTGGAACAATGGCTTTAATTTTCAATAACTTTTCATGGAAATTTTCTTTGGAAGGAAAAGGAATTGAGTTAAAAGGTATCTGGAAGCCTGGTAAGGTGATTAGCTCTAATGGGATGACAAAATTATTGAAAGGGCATCAAGGTGTTGTGCACAACTATGCTCACTAGATGTTCAAAATCAAGCCATCTATTCCTCTAGATATCAGGGATCATTGATAAGCATTCCAAAGCATTTGAAGATATTCCCAAGGTCTTCCACCCCTCAAAATCATGATCATGAAACCCACCTAATTCCTGGGAGTGCTCATCCTAACATCAATACATCACGGATACCCTTATGCCCGGAAAGGTGAAGTGGGCACATGGTTGGAAAATGTTAGAGGTTGGCATTATTAGACCTAGTAGTTTTCACTTTGTGGTAATGGTATTCAAGAAATATGTTTCATGGTGTATGTCTAGATTATGAATATCTCAACGGAACTATTAAAGATAAGTTCCAATTCCCATCATTGATGAATTGTTAGATGAACTACATGGAACAATCTATTTCACAAAGTGGGATATCCATTCAGGGTATCACCATATTAGAATGGAAGGAAGAAATATATCCAACAACATTCAAATAAGGAGCCATTATGAATTTTTGGTGATGCCTTTTGGCCTTACAAATGCACCTTCATTCAAGGGTTGATGAATTCCATTTCAAGCCTTCAGCCGAAAATTTGTGTTGATATTTTTTGATGATATACTTAATCTATAGAAGTCTTGGGAGGGATCATGTGTGACATGTTGACAAGGTGCTACAATTACTAAAGGGTGTAACTATATTCCAAACCATCCAAATGTTTCTTTGAATTGAAGGAATTATAGATATTTGGGTCATATTGTATCTCATGAAGGTGTCAAGGTATACCCTAACAAGATTAAGGCCATGATGGTGCATTAGATTCCCAAAACATTGAGAATATTAGAGGATTTTTGGTTGTGAGGGTTACTACTGCAAGTTGGTTTGGCACTATGGAAGATATCAACACCTTTAACAACACTAACTAAAGAAGGATGCATTTTCATGGACTCAGGAGGAAACTAAATCTTTGAATAACTTAAGAGGTGATGTGCAAAGCTCTGTCTAGACCACTCCAAACTTCACAAAACCTTTATTGTGGATCATGCCTTGAGGGAAATGGAATTGGTGTTGTCCTAATGCAGAAGGAAGGCCACAGCTTTTGAGAGTCGACCACTCAAGGAAAGGACTTACAAACCATTTTATGTGAAATAAATGATGGAAATACTACACATTGAATGGCATCCTTACCTAATAGGTAGGCACTTCAGGTCAAAGCGGATCATGATAGTCTTAAATACTTCTTGGACCAAGACTATCTTGAAGAACAACAAAATGGGTAACTAAGATATTGGGTTATGATTTTTGAAATAATCTATAAAAAAGGAAAGAAAATGTTGTGGCAGATGCAATATAAAGAAAGGACGAAGATGTGGATGCCTTTCTCTATGCTATCTCAAACATCCAACCCAATTGGATAATTGATGAGGGATAGATGGAAGAATGAAACATTATTGGACTCTCATTCAAGGTTGCAGGAGTTCGGCATGGATACATTTACATGGAAAAATGATTCACTATGGTATATAGATCGCTTATGTTTATGTAGAACTCCCAACTCAAACAAAGATGTACTATTGGGTGCACCTCTCTAGTGGGGCATGGGATTTTTGAAAACCTACCACGGTCAAGAAAGAATTGTTTTGGGATGGCCTTAAAACTAATGTTCAAGGAACAATGGTGGTAGAATGTTTGGTTTTATAACAAAATAAAGGTGGAAACAATTAAGACCCTAGGTCTTTTACAAACATTAGCCATCCCAAATGTGCTTGGAGGTTCCATGGATTTAATCACATGGTTACCGAAGTCTGAAGGAAGAAGTGTCATCATGGTGATTTTGATAGGCTGACCAAATCACACTTTTGTGCACTCTCTCATCGCTTCAGAAACCAATACAATTTCCACACGGTCATGGAGATATTTCAAAAGCTACATGGCAAATATCAATATTGTAAGTGACATAGATCCCATCTTCAACTTTGGACATTTTTGGACATAATTATTTTTCTTGTTTGGGTACTCAATTGGCTCATAGCTCATCCTATCTCATCCTCAATATGATGGATAAGCCAGAGATATGAACAAATGCAGAGGCTACCTTTGTTTCTTGTCTCTAATAAACAAACACAATGGTTCAAATGGTTCCCTTGAGGTAGAATGGTGGTATAGCACTTCCTTTCATGCTTTGCAACAAAATGACACCATTTGTGGCACTCTATGGATACCACCCTCCTTCCATCCTTCTTCTCTAAAATAAAAATCTAAGGTTCAAGCAATGGAGATCATCGAGGCATCAACAGTTCTCTAAATGTTAAGACGACAACCTAACCATGGCACATAATCGCGTGAAACAACGAGCAGATCAACATGGTAGTGAAGAAGTTTTGAAGTAAGAGATTAGGTGTTTTTAAGACTGTGATACAAATATATGTCCCACTCAAACAGAAGCCAAGGAAGGATAATGAATTATCACCAAAGTAATATGGCCTTTTATAAGGTGTTTCAAAGATTGGTACTATAGCACAAATTGAATTTTCTTGCATCTTCATGGGTACACCCATTTTTCCACATGTTTCATCTTAAAGAAGGTTATAGTTGAGCAGATCGATTCAAACTATATTTCGAACTTGACTTGAGGAAAGAAAATATATTGGATCTGAAGCCATGTAACACAAAATTCGCCCGACTAAGGGAATAGATCCATTTGAGTATCTCATTAAATGGAGGAAACTACAGGTTGAAGATTTAAACTTTGGAAGATGAGTCTTTTTATACATAAGCATCGAGTTACTCAAGCATTGCGAACAAAAATTGTCTCAAGGGGAGCGGCATGTTAACCCTAAATAATGGCTCGTACCCCTTGGTTGGGGCATATTACGTAGTAATGTTATTTTATTTATATTTAGCTTGGTCCATTAGTTTTAATTATACCTCTAGTCTCTATATACCAAGGAGACATTTTCATTTGGAATCATCTTGTGGTGGCATTTATGTGGCATGGGAGGTTTCCCCACCAGGAGAACCTATTATCTGAAATTATCTCTTTTCAGGCGTTGAGTACTTATTAGGGGTTTTCTATGCTATATTGATATTTGGTTCTTACTTGATCCAATACCCTTGGATGGAACTGAAAGTCTCCCTCTGTCTCTCACAAGATAGGATGGACCAACCAATAACATGGTTGGGATCATGTACATATTTCTTTAGTAAAGAGACATGAAATGCATTATGCATTCTCATGGAAATGAGGCAATGAAAGCATGTATGCAATGACTATTGCATTCAATATTATCATTATGTCTCAAACTAAAATTCTCACTAAATTCTCAGTTATTTCTCTATCAAGTGTCTCTCAGTCTCATCATTAAATATTAAAATCTAAATATCAAATTATCTGTCCAGCCATATGGGATTATGTGGATGTTCCTCAGAATGGTGTCTCAGATATGTATCCTTCTCAATGGTTGTCACTTCCCATTTCTTCTGCAGGATTGGTAATGGATGTAACAAACCTGTTGGGTGTCTATGTTCTATATTTACTTTTTGGCAATCTAGACTTCTGGTTTTGTAATTAGCCACTTCTTTCTTGATTCTTGGCCAAAATAATTGACTTCTTCTTTGTTGTAATTGTTTTTTGGTAACTAAGATGTCCGACATAAGGAACATCATAGTTTCCCTTCAATACCAAATTCCTTAGTCCTCGAACTAGGAACATAGATTTATTCTTATGCATGAGTAATCCTCTTCCTTTTATCTCATACTCCTTTATTTTTGTTGTACATCTCCTTGATATAAGATTTCCTTTACTTGTGAGTAATGCGGATTTGTAGAAAGATCATCTAAAATTATTCTCTTCAAATTTAAATACGTGCATAATGGTAGCATGCATGAGATGTACTCTTCTACTAAGTTCAGAAACAAATTTATTCTCTTTTCCCTTGTTATGCGATATGCGAGGGTCATACTCATTTAAAATTTCCAACCATCTTGTTTTCATAGAATTCCAAGGTTGGTTGTTCAAGCGATACTTGAGGGCCAATGTGAAGTGCATCCTTGAGTGTCACTTCCCCATGAGATATGCCTCACATCCTTAAAGAAGTAGACAATGGCGACAAGCTCCAATTCATGTGTCACTTCGTGATTTCCTTAAGAAGCTCTTGGACTCATAACCAATTTTATGTCTGACTTTGCATGAGGAATTAAAGTCCTTCCTTACATGCATCGTACATACCAAAAAAATTCATTTGGGTCACAATCTTCAACACGGGTGAACTAGTGTAATTCCTTCAATGATTAAAATTCTCTTCACATAGGTGTCCCATTCAAATTTAGTTCCCTTATTTTTTCAAAGAAGTGATGGGAATAGTGATCTTAGAGAATAATACTATAAATCTACTGTAGTAACCAACTAATCCCATAAAGATCTGACATCTAACACATTTTAAGATTGGCTATCCTCTAATGGATTCAATCTTTTTGGGATCTATTGCTATGCCACCCTTTGAAATAATGTGTCCCAAGTAATGGATGCTTGCTTTTGATAAAAGAACCTTACTCATCTTGGCATATAGCGGTTTCTCTCAACGCGCAATGCAGGTCCCTGAAAGTGATGTTCATGCTCCTATTGAGAATTATAATAGATGAAGTATGTCGTCAAGAACAATTGAAACAAGCGTGTCCAAATAATTTATTAATATGCCATTCATTAAACACATAAATACAATTGGTTCATTGGTTATTCCAAATGGAACCACTACAAATTCATAATTCCCATGCATGGTCCTAAGGGTTGTCTTATGAATGTCTTCTTCCTTGATTCTTACGTTATGGTATCTTGAAGCTCGGGTCAATCTTTGAAAATATCACATCTCTTAGGTGAGTCAAATAGGTTATCAATTCTAGGTAGAGGATACATGTTCTTTATAGTATACTTATTTAGTTGTCGAAAGCCAATACACATCCTCAAGGTTCCATCCTTCTTTTGACAAAGAGTATTGGTGCTCCCAAAGGTGAAACACTTGGACATATGTACCATTTATTCAATAGTTCCTCCAAGCTGCATTTTGTAATTCTTTTTAACTCACGGTGTGCTCATTACGTAAGGTGTTTTTGACATCGGGACAACTCCTGGCACTAAATCAACACAAAGAATCATCTCCCTTCTTGGTGGCAACACAGGTATTTCTTGGAATACATCTTCAAATTCTTAGTGTAGAATCTTCAGGGGTTGGCCCTTTGTATTTTAAGCTCTTCCACATGAGCTACATACGAGATTTCATCCTTTTCTAAAACATCTCTCTTCAAGCTGTAAGGCTGAAATATCCCTTATAGAGATGGGTTTGGAACTCCTTTCCGCAGGTGCTTTGTTGTGTTTCCATCAAGACATGTAATGTCTTTCTATGATGAAATCTAGGATAACCACGATGTTTGTCCATCTAATCCATTTCAATTAGAATATCATAAGACCCCAATGGTATGATTTTAGATAAAAATTTGTATTCACACCATTAAGACTTATGGAACATCATCTGACCATATCATGGATTCCCCTTTTGGTTCCAGTGGATAGATGAACCAAACTTGATTTTCAAGCTTAATTTTATCCAAATGTAATCCTATCACTATTTTAGAATCAATGTAACAATGTTGCTCTAAATGAATTAAAAACAACATGATGATTTATGATCTTACCTTCCACCTCGATCCTTCAATTTAGATTGGTACTTTTCTTGTCGATCATCTAAATATGCATAGATTCTTTTTATATATTCGACTATTGTAGCCTCTTAGATGTTATTACTTGCAGTATTCCTCACGTCTTTTCTTTGTGGGAAATCATTTTATAGGTGATCTTCATTGCATCCCCAACATTTGATTATTGGTCTTCCCCTTTTCCAAAGGAGTCTTCTTTCCCGGATTCACCCTTAGCATATTGATCTAGATGATTTCTATTAGGCTCATTCCTATTGAAGGGAGGTTTGAATCGCTTTCACTCTCACGGTGAACTTCTCCTTCTTCTTATCTTTCCAATATTTATGCAAAGGATTCTATATACAGCCTTGCTCACATAGGTATTTAGCCTTCTTGATGGCCTCAATCAGTCTTAGGCTCATCATACCTAATATTTTTCTTTATAAAAGGTTGGAAATACACTCAAAGCCTACGTATCGTTACCTTTTCATCATTTATAAAGCCAACATATTTTAACAATCGAGAACTGTTTATACTTATTCTTCCATAGTCATGCTTCCTAGCACGAGTTCAAATAAATCCTGCATTTCTTGTCCTTAAAATGATAAAGGAGGTATTCCTTAAGGTACTTCTTGAATTGTAGTGATCTACTCTCATTAATATGTTGAATTGCTTGATTGATCCCTAACGGTGAAAATTTCCGTGTAGAGGTGGTGGGTGGCAATCCACGGATTCGAGGGTTTTGATGAATAGTTATGCAATTAGAAATATATCCTCTTGATTCAAGAAGCCAATGCTTCAACATCATATTCACTTTCTTTTCACCATCAAGGAGGGTGGCTTAAGCTTCCCCAACTCTCCTTCTGGCTTGTCACTCTATCTCCTTCTTTGGTACACCTAATAGGATACCTATGGACTGCTTATGGAATCTTCCGATGCATATTTTTTTTTTTTCGATGAGGAGGTGAGGGGTGTCTATGATTTCTGATGGCACTTCTTGAATAACCATATCTTTTGCGATTCTCTCTTCTTTCAATTTTGAGTTTGATCCCTTCTTTGTTTTCCTACTTGGCCCGATTTAAGTTCTGCAACACTCGAGTATTTATATGACTTTTCTCCCTCATCAATATTTCGTTGTTTGATTTGTAGCTCTACACTTCTATTTTTAGGCTTCTTCGGTCTATTAATGTTTCCCTTCTCTCCTCTTCCCCTAACGTCCATTAGACTTTTATCTACTGTAACTTTGGTATTACGGTCGCCGACCTGGCATGGTTTGGAGGCTTCCACGCGCTCTTCATTTATTTAATACACACATTATAAGCTGACTTTTTAAACCCTTAATTCTACAAAATGTGCAATGACCATTTTGTTAGGAGTATGCATATGATAAACACAATTTGTCAACAATGTTACCGTTTTCTTTTATTTTTCTTCTTAGTTCATGAAGAATACATATGTATCAATATGCATCATATGCTGCTTAATGTTATCCCGCCATGTCTGAGAATTGGATTACTTGCGAAATCCATTCAAAGCACCTTCCAAGGTGACCACGACTAGAAACCAAGACTAAATCCTTCCTTATCACTTTAATATCTTGAAAACAACAATTCAACCATTATCCATTCTTCCTTCAGCTCTCAATCGCTTGTGACCACGTCTATGACCCTACGCTTAGCCGAAAAGCTTATCGAGCCGGACCCGAACTTGAGGTTCTCACGCGAGCATCAAAACACCCGAACATCGAACTTTTGAACAGGTGTTCCACGAAGCCTACGAGTTTCGGTACTGAAGCTTGACTGGAGATTACGTAGTTAACACCTATTTCTCGAGAAGGTGAGCGGTGAACTGCCAGTATAGGCCCTCGAACTACGCGCCGGTATTTTAAGCCGCGCTGAAAACTCACGAACGTGAAAATGTCGACTCGAACGGCGCTCTCGGAGAAGTTTACCCTACATTGGCTCGAGCCGAGCTTGAAGATTTCACGCACTAAAACGCAGCGCCCGAATCCTCAAGCTAACCAATGCAATGACTGTATCGTCCCCTTATGCATTTATGGTCCAGATCAACTATGGACTTGGGGCTTCGGGAGATTTTTCCTCAGTAAAGTTTGTTCCTTCCAAACACCGAACTTCCAAACTAGCCGATCTGCCAACACCTATCCCTTTTTATGAAAGGATAGGATGAAATCCAGGCTTTGGGACTGATTTTCACCTCGACACGACTCCCATACTCCCGAATATTTTCTAGATCCGACGGTCCTAAACACTCCCGAAATCCACCACTCCATCCCCAATGGTCGTGATTTGAGACTCAGGCCACTTCAACCGGTTTCCTTCAATAGATGACTCTTACTCCAGCAGTCGCGATCCAATGATGTTGTATCTCTCTTGATCCCATAGTGTTGATCACTCCCGAACTCAAAAGGAATGGTCACGATCCCACGATCATACAAAGGTCTATGATGCTGCAGCCTGTAGCGAACTACACGCGTCAGCTACTCACGAGCTTTTCGACTTCGCTGGTCATAAATCAATATCAATCCACGGACTCGACCAATAGATCCAACCGATGTTTCAGCGAGCTCGATACCAATTTGTAACATACCACGCCACCCACGGGCATGTTACCTTCAATCCCAACCTTGGACTTCTTTATCTTATTGATACCTTTTTAATTTAATGGGACTCATAAAAGAAAAGGTCTGACAACATGTAGAACAATAACCAACAAGCATGCATAATCTAGCGATTCAATTAAATGATAAATAAATACACAGCATAACACATTAATATATAGATAAATAATAACGCTAATAGAGAGCACTTGTATCTTTATAAAGGAAACCAAATGGATCGCGAGACCAAGTACGTTCCACTTAGCCCAGGTAGACGCTACTGCTCCAAATATCAACATCGGTGTCACCCCCAAGCGGGGCTATGAATCCACAAGGGCGGTTCCAAAGTGTTACTTGGTTTCCCAATCCTAGTCAACACTCCAGCTCTCACTGGTTTCCTAACATTCAAATCAATCCAATTACCCATATCTCTTCTACCCATCATGCACCACCCAAGAGAATGGACCTCCCACCTTCTCGCCACATAGTCCCTCAGTAAGTCCTTCTCCTTCTAGGGATCTAGTGCAACTGGTCGAGAATATCCATGTTGGAACCCTCGGGATTCGTGAAATTTGAACAAGGCTGGACACATGCCAACACACCTCAAACATGCAAGCCTCAAGTCATGGGTGGATTACACAAGCGACCACTACAACCAACAATACAATGGCTACTCTTCAAGCAAATTGTTTCCTTTCCCCAACCAAGGCGTGGATGAGGAGGATGAGTGGGTGACATAAATGAATGGATTGAGATCTCCATGAAAGGTGAGAATAGAGAGAAATGGAGTGCATGCATGAATGAATGAATGAATGAGCGACCAACAACACTAGATGAGAATGGGAGTGAGAGAAGAAAAAACCAACCCCCTAATCATACCATGGACAGGTTCAAGTAATTCATGGGGGTCAAGAACCTCTTAGCATTCCCCCAATATCTCATGTAACTGATTCCCACCCCCCTTATTACACAAAATGGGTAATATAAAATAAATAATCTTAGCCCCTCAAGTACTTACTCTCTTGTGGAATCATGGCCCCTATCTCTGAGTCCTTGTTCGTCTAGCGACCAACAATGTGTTTATTATTAATAATGATCAAACATTGCATTTTTTAGGCTTGCTAGCCTCTTAATAATTGTTTGGAACTCTGGCCTCTCCATGGTTTGTAACAATACATTATTTAAAATGGGGTTCAAACCCTGGGGTGTTACAGGTTTGATACACAGTAATTGTTGGTATTTTTGATTGATTTTAATCTGCAATTATGATTATTGATTACTTAATTTGTTTATGACATCCATTAATTTCCCTTCCATTCTATCACTTTTTGCACATTGAGATCCCTCACATTCAATTCACTTTGCACTCCTATTCTTAAAATTAAATTCTAATTAAATGGAAACTTGTTTTATAACAATTAAAAGAGGAAACATAGATGAGTTACAGTTGATATGTTTTGTTATTACAACAGTTGATTTTTTGATGATTTGTTGAGAAATAATCATGATATACTCCTCTTCATTTTATCACTTTTCTCTCAATACAACCCCTCGAATATCCCAAAACCCTTTTCACCCACTGCTCATTAACAAGTATTAAACAATTTTTATGGATTGGATTGCATGAGTCGATGTGTTGCTGAGCCAAACTTTGTTCATATGGAAAAAGAGAGATGTCATGTATGGTTTCAAAGCTAGTTGCTAATAAATGATGCATATATGAATGAGCTTCTTCATCAAAGGAATCCATGGGAGAAATAAAAGGGGAAGAGAAAATTGTAATAGGGGGCCTAGAGGCCAAAGTTTTCCTTACATTTTGATGCATATCACAAGAGTTGAACCATATTTTCCAAGATGGGTTTTCAATGGATTGGAAAGAGGTAGTCAACCTAGACCAAAATATCTACCTTCAACCCCAACACGTATTCCTTGGAACCATTTCCTTATCATTTCTCACTGCAACCTGAAGTCCCCTAAAATGGCGGATGGCAAGAGATTGTCCATCCAGCAGTCTAACTTATCATTAGCCTTAATTGTATTTTGCTCCTCCTCCATCACAGTAGCAATTTTCCAGTTTCCCCAATCATTCCTGTATAGTCTTCCCACGCAAGCAAGGGCTCAAAATCGAAGCCACCATGCACATGATAAAAGTAAATTTGTTCCCCCCCTCCTCTCCCTCAGTGATTCAACCAAATCTGTTTAATCTCATGCATGAGATGATTGCTCTCATTTTATTAGTGAGATCAAGCCTAAATGATCCATAGAAACTAAGTCTAATTTATAGAAAACAAAGGGAGACAACAACAAAAAAGGGAATATTTCCTCCCAAAGTGGAAAATATGGTTTTTGGTATATTTATTTATTGATTGTTGAGAACAATTAGTAGCAGTTTTTGGATAGCTTACTATTTTGGATATTATATTTTTTTGGATATGGTTTAAAATTTGATTGTTGAGAACAATTGACTGCTGAAAGTTTTTGGATAGCTTACTATTTTGGATATTATATTTTTGGATATGGTTTAAAATATCATTGATATTAATTTTCAAATTATGAGAATGATGATGGGAGCCACAAGGAGGGATGTGTGTGATTGATTGACTTGTTGTGTTTATTTTTGTTAAGAAACTAAAGGGAGTCACAAGGGGTCCCACCTACTAGTTATTATTTATTAAAGACCCTTATTATTATTATATTAATTCTTCCCTTAAACTAAAAGTTAGTTGAGTTTTAGTTAACTTAACTAAAAGAGGTGGCTTAACTACAACTAATTTTGATTGCTTAAAGGAAAATAGAGAAGGAGGAACAAGAGGAGAATAGAAGGATAAATTATACCAAGGTCCGCTCTTGATTTTTATTGAGATAGTTCAGTTTTCATTCATTCTTTAATTCATTGAAAGATTAATTCTCTTTTATGAAAGCAAGGTCCTATTGTAGACAACAAGATTCAAGGTTGAATTACATCATTCAGACACTTGTTTTTCAGAGGTGTTGATCTATCTTTGATAATCTGTGTAGACTTGTCTGTTTATGAATTAAATTTCATTAATGATAAAGGATATTGTGCAGAATAGGTGGGAAACAATCTATGGCAAGATGATCCAACTTTTAAAGTTCATTTTTTTTTACTTTCTGTCAGAAGTCCTTTTATATGGTTTTCATCGGGGGCATCTAAGTTTGACTTTGGTCCAAACTTCCTCAGGGATTTTTATAAAGAGAAACGATTCTTTTGATTTATTGGAATGAAATAAGCAATTGCTATTCTGTCTCATCTATATTAAATATTGACTTGGTATTTTTTCTTTTGTCTCCACATTTAATTTTGCATCTGTTATATTCAAAAAATTGTATAAAATATTGAATTTTACAACAATCTTTTATTTATAAAAAATCAACCTAAGCCCTTGTAACCAATACTTGTGGATTAGGAAACAAAATTTTGAGGCTATAAAAATATGGTGATATTCCTGTCTATCTTTTCTTAGCCAAGCAAGATCTTAAAATGCTTGAGTAAGATCATTTCATATCTTTTCCTCAACAGGGAGGAGCTAGGTACCCGTTGCGAGGTGGCAAGATTCCTTGAGGGTGAAGTAGCATGTTGATATATATCCCCATCGAAGTTTATCCTTTCCATATGGAATCCTTATTTTCCTATTCTATAGGTATTTCCAAAGGATATCCCAATTAATTTGATGGGATAGGGGGTGACATCGCTTTTTGGGAGTCCAATATCACTAGAGGTCTTCAGGATTGGGAGGAACCCAATATTGGTGAAGACAATATCTGTTATTGGATATCATGTGATATCTGAGCGAGTGAATTTCATCATTAGAATGAAGGGTAGATAATTTATTATAAGAACCATCATAAAAGAGGGTCTGATTTCCATCACACACTTCCTAGAAACATTGTTTGTGGATGAGGTATTTGTTGTTCCAAGATGTGTTCCAGATTAGATATTCTTAGGTGTTTCATGTGAGTCTGTTGAAATCATGTGGCTCCATGTGGAACAATAATTTTTGTGCTAGAACACATATTGGAACAACAAAGACCTCATTCTATATGGAGTTGAGGAAAATGAGCTTGTCTGAAATAAGATTAGGTCCATATACATTAGTGAGAAACCCAAATTCAGAGGAGCTAATCTCCCTAACTTCCACAGGAAGATAGAACAAAACAAGACATAATACAAACTTCACCTTAGACTTCATTTTCATATAAACTAGTTCAGAGAGGAATGAGAGACATACCTTTTAAATGACGCTTGATCCTCGCTAGTGTCATCCTTGTCACTCCATGTTTGGATTTGTAGGATGATGAACTTGTTTAAGAAGCACAAACCAACAAAGAGAGAGAGAACACACACACACACACACACACACACACACACACACACACACACACAAACACACACACACACACACACAA
>SNQJ01S0106030.1:6587-26481 GCA_010110895.2 Picea sitchensis | reverse complement strand
GTGGCTTCGGCCTATGGTTGGGTGACAATATTGCTATATTGTCTATGGTTAAACAAGCACACCTACTTTTCTAACATCTTAGTCATCCCGAAAAATTGTGGAGAGTTTGGATGAGTTTCAATGAGTTTTTAATTTTCAGGATGAAAAACTATTTTTTGGAAACCTCTATATTTAGCAGTGCTGACGATCTCCAAAAGTGACAAGTGGCAGGATGGAATTCTGACATGTGGCATAGTTTCCGTGTGATGTGGCATCTACATGACATCGAGTAGAGGGGCACATTTTCCAAGGAAAAGGAAACAAAGTAAACGGAGAATTAGACAAAGTGAAAATGAGGCACACAGGATGAGGTGGCACTTCCAGGGAGATTATTTATCCAATTAAGGGTAAATTTTCTCACTAACTTTTTCTCACTTAACATATCTTCACTTTCCATGCATTAATTTCTCAAAATTTCTCTTAAATTGCTTTTAAACACTAATTTCCTAAAATTTAGGAAAATCCCTAAAACATAGGGCACATTCCTCTTCCTTGACTAGCACATGCATAATTGGTGTGTTTTGACATGTTTTAGTTAACTAAACATTCAACTCACTCTTACCTTCACTTAACTTATCCTTTCCCTAACTTAACTCACTTTATTCCTCACTTCACTCACCATTATCTTAATTTCCATGCATTAACTCCCTTTTATGCTCACACATGCGCCACTCCTTCACTTAACTTATTCTTTCCTTCATTTAACTCACTTTATCCCTCACTTCACTCACCATTATCTCAATTTCCCGCATTAACTCCCTCTTATCCTCACACATGAACCACTCCTTCACTTAACTTATCCTTTCCTTCACTTCAATCACCATTATCTCAATTTGCATTCATTAACTCCCTCTTATCCTCACACATGCGCCACTCCTTCACTTAACTATCCCTCACACTCTCATACGTATGATCCTTTAACTCACCATGTGCATATACTCTCACTCATAACTCACCCATGCCCATTACTCACTCACACTTATTCCCTCATGTGCATTAATTCCTAAATTTCTCATTTACAAGTCCTCATATTCTCCTATTGGGAAGTGAGCCTTACTCTATATAATGGAGAGGCTTATTCATTATCATGGTCGGATTTTTGTGGCAACAATACATGTTATGCTTATTATTTCTTCTTCTTTTTCTCTCTTTCTCTTTCTATAGTCTAGCTACTTTTTCTTGAGAAAGGATTTCCATTGTACCCATTGTGGACTTGTCAAGTGTGGCACAATCAACCCTTTGACAAGCCTAATAATAAAGAGGTTTTGTGTTTGTATCGAGCCTTTCTTTTTGTTGGTGTTTTGGTTTATTCTTGCAAATTGATTATGTAGTTCATTTCTATTCATTGTAGTTTTAATTGATCTTTTGAATAGTTTCTTCTTTATTTCTCTTCGATCTTTTTTTTTGCTAACCCTGTAGGATCCCTTCAAACAAAAAATCTATCTCAATTGGAGGGTGAAAAAGTGTGCTAACAGATAGCAAGTGGCAAAGGTTCAAATATCCAATAAAGTAAACTCTTCGCCATGTGTGCTTGTCTCATGAAAGTTTGGATGTTTAGCAAACTTGGAAATGATTATGAAAGCTCAATCTCTAGGGGATACATCTAGCATGGCATTCATGCATGGAAGATTGATCTATGAATATGAAGAGGGTATTGAGTTCTCTACTTATAAGGCCATCAAGATAATTATGCTTGTTCAAGAGGAATGATTCTTTTGACACAATCTTGTAGATACAAACAATATTCTCTCAAGTCTTATTTATGAAGATTGGATAGATATGACAATGAGCATTTTGAAGGCAATTATTTTCAGGTCACCAATTGATATAGTAGGAAATTCTTAGCCTAGTTTTGTTGGAATGGGAACAATGATATTTATGCTTATAGATCTTTTGGATGAAATGACTTTGCTGCAAGATTGTGGTGTTACTTATTGTTGAGTATTTTACAATCAATCTAGGAGGAAAATCAAACCAAATTTATTGAAGGAGTCATGGATCAACTTGAGTGAGTCTTTCATTCCAAAATAATGTCCAAGACATTGTCATTTCTTCTGTTTGAAGTTTGACATGCCAACAACAAACTTCCCCTTCATATCATATACAAAGGATTAGTTTCTCATGTNATTGAAGGAGTCATGGATCAACTTGAGTGAGTCTTTCATTCCAAAATAATGTCCAAGACATTGTCATTTCTTCTGTTTGAAGTTTGACATGCCAACAACAAACTTCCCCTTCATATCATATACAAAGGATTAGTTTCTCATGTTAAGATCCCAAAGGGTTACATGTGGCATTGTGGAGTTACTGAAAAACATCACTCTTGATTTGATTATTACTCTTTTAATTGTCTTGAGTGTTCATTATCTATTCAATACAAGGGATGATTAGACATTAATGATAGATGGCCATCTATGGTTACAACAAAGTAGTTTGTGGGGTTGGATAACAACAAATTATCCTAGTTTATGGGAAGGTACTTCCACCATACGTTTAATCTTCCAAATATCCTTCAAACACCTCATCACTCGGTGTGTTTTTGGAATTTAGTTACACAAAAGGGGGCTGAAAGATAGCATTTAGAAAAGGGATAAAAGGAAACATTGAGTACTTGGTAGGTGTTGGAGGATTTTGTAGCCTAGAGGATGAATTGTTGAAGAGCCTACAAGGCCATGGTATTTGCAAAAGATCAAGGAATCTACTAGATGATTCACCGCCTTATTTGTAGATTATGTGTTTGTCTTAGTTTATGCATTTTTCTTTAGTTGATCAAGAAAATTTTCCTTTGAGTGTCTATGAACTTGTGGATGACTTTGTTCAAGTTATGAAGATTAATGTTGTAAACTTGCCCATAATATTGTCTTTATAACTTCCTTTGAATGTAATGTTAAGCAACGAATCAATGAAATACATGCTATTCTTTGGTGTCCCGTGTTGTCATAGTTTGAAGATTCATAGTGGGTGTTTATCTTTAAATGCTTTGCAATGCTTTGCAATGGGTGCAATATATATTACTACCTGTTACTAATAAGGAATGCATTGCTTTGAAGTCTATTTTATTTAAACTTTATTGTTGTTGCTGAACTATGGGATTTAGGTGAATATTGTCCAATATGTTTTCATGCATACTATTGGACTCATCTGAATATGTCCAATACATTGTTTGAATTATCTGAAATGTTGAGGACTTCCACTCATTAACATTTTTGATATTCTTATATATTCTTTAGTGCCAGGGATTGTCATACCATTCCCATAGGTATTTGAGACACACTTCTTCTTTTAATTCCTCTGCATCTTCCGTCCATTCAACTTTATGTGTCTGCAATGTTGGATAAAGGTGCCCAATGGAAAGGCCCCGGTCTGAAGGTTTTGTTGGAGTTGTTGTGTCTAGTATGCATTATTCCTCCAACATTTTATTATCCTACAACCATTGAAATTTTGCGTTAGAGTTTGTATGGAAGAGTTGTTTTTGAGGTGACTTTGAATAACTATCTTTGTGAAGGTCTAAGAGTTACCCGCTTTGGCCCAAGAGACAGTGTGAGGCCTAGAGCAGGGAGAGTGGGGAGGTTTTCCAAAGCCTCCATAGGGTGCCTTGACATTATTCCCTCACCAAGAACAATCTGAGGAACCACATCCATTTTGGCGCCATTGTTGGGGATTGAAGTTGAAAGGTTTCTTTCCCTGGGAAATGAAAAAATAATAGGTTTTGTTACTTGGTGTTGAAAGGAGCAGAATAACAAGGGATGAGGTTCTTTTCAATAAGATATTTATAAAGAATATTTCACCCGGTGACTCTACTCTTTGGAAAATTCCTACTATTTCCATGGAAAGCTCATTTGCTTCACTGGTAGCTAGAAGGTATGCTCCATTCAATTTTTTTGTTGTATTTGGTTTTCCAAATTCTATGTCTAATAGGAAAAAATGGGAAGAATTCCTTCCTCGATTTTGGGAAGAGGATGATGATATCCCTACACCGTGTTTGAATGATTTCCACTGTTGCATTCAACAGCTTGGGTTTTTTCACAAAGATGTATTAATGAATATTTTATGATGTCTCTCGAAGGAGATGTGTTGGAACATCAGGCATTGATTGTTCATCACACATCTCTTGGGTTCAGTTGGTTGAGTGATCGACCTACTTTTAGATATAGTTGGTTGGGTGATCGAACAACACACTACATCAGTTGGTCGAGTAGTCAACGTGCATGCTGGTCGTACAGTCGACCAACAATCAAAGATAGTCGGGTTGTAAATCGACCAACCCAACAATTGATGACGAGTTGGATGCATAAGCAGTCGGGTTGAGAATCCTTGTCGAGCCAACTGGACAACGTGGATTTGGCGGAGAAAACTCTAACAATTGACAATTATATGTGGACAAGATCTTCTAGATTCTATGGAAGTTGGTTAGATCTTGAGGCTATAAATAGCAGACCCCTTGGGTTATTATCATATGGTGATCAAGCGATCGATTTGATATCATATGGAGATATCAAGGTCCAATATGAACTGTGATGTTTTGATCACATGAACATCACAATGCGCTTTGCCTAAGTGTTGTAATGATTTCTTTAGACACCACCTATGTATTCAAAATATTTTGTTCCCTCTTTGATTGTTTGTAGTTCCGTCTTTTCCGTTTCATGTCATGTTACACCCTATTCCACAACATAGTATCAGAGCTGGTGGTTTAAAACCTTGACCTATTATCTACAAACCTTTTTGAGTCAGATCTATTGTGTGATTGACTTTGGGTCAGTGGCTCGCTGATTGGAACATTTGAAAACATAACAATTTCTATCCAGATATCAAAGATTGATCCTATTATTCTAAACATATCAAATTATGCAGTATGGACACCATATATGGAAACCCTACTGAAGAGAAAATGATTTTGGCAGTATACGAAGATTGTGATTCTAGATCCAACAGACGACCAAGAGAAGTTCATTGTTGATGGAAAGAAGGATGAGGTTGTGGGGGTCATCACGACCTCCATCTCGTGGGAGATTTTGTTTCACCTCAGTGGAATCCACTGCCCTCATCAAGTTTGGAAGAAGCTGAAGTTGTTGTTCGACTGAGTCAATGAGAGCCACATCATACAATTGGAAAAAGAGTTGATCTCTCTCAATCCTCATTCCTTTCACAAAATGGAGGACTATTTGGCGCGTGTTAAAGAAATCCAGTTGAAATTGGGTGAATGTGGAAAGAAATATCATAAGAAGGATCGAAAAATCATTGAGTTGGTTCTGATAAACTTGAGAACACTATTCAATGTATTCGTGTCGACTTTTTGCACCAACTGGCAAGCACACAAGGAAGATGGTAAGGATTACACCTTTGAAGCTTTCTATGGTCTTTTGTTTACTGATCATCACAAACTCCTTGAAGAAGGAAAGCTTGGTGGTAAACATCAAGCCCACTTTCTCAATGGAAAGAGAAAGATGGATCCCATGGATAAAGTACGATTTGATGCTTCTACACAGAAACCTGCATACTGCGACCAAAAACCTAAGGGACAGACAGATGCACTGCAACGAAGTCGAAAGCAGAAGACATGTCAGTACTGTGGAAACACTGGACATGTCGAGAAAGTATGCTATAAGAAGAAAGACAATTTAGAGGAGAAGGTTAAATGTGTTAATTTCTCTAAAATCGGCTAACTAAATAAACAGATCAAATTTAATTACTTCGCTAAAATTATTAACTCTTGCATGATGCGGAAAACGAGAAAAACAATCACACACAATACACAACTATTTATGCTATTCTAGATCAATTCTTCATTCAAATAACTTCAGAACTCACAAGATCTCCCCTCACAGGGAAATTGACTCTGAGAAAGAAAAACCACAACAAAAATCTACAAACCTCAAATATTATAGTGCCTCGATTTGCGTGTAATGGATCTCTAAGGCCGTCTGTAATAAATGTTGTGCACAACCCACATATGAAGACATGTATGTTGCTGTACAAATATGTCTACTACCTTGGGATGCATGTGCCATTGCCTTGGGATGCATGTATCCTTGGGATGTGTGCACTTCCTTGGGAAGCATGTTTCCTCCTTGGGATGTGTACCATACCCGTCCCTCTTCCTCACCAATGCTAAAAAATCAAATCTGATTTTTCTCTCCTTCACCTCACGTGACTTGTGAAAACAAATTCTCTCGTATTTTTCCTTTACCCTATTTGTCTTTTGTTTTTTTGAATTAATCCATTTACTCGATCTCAATGGTCAAGATTAGATCGTGAGATCAACGAATCTATTTTAATTAAATAATTAAGTGATTTTATCTTAGCCACTTTATTAATTAAAAGTCACTTTAATAAGAAGATGTTCACTTTATTAATAAATTAATAAAGTGAACTCTAGGAAAGGTATATGATACATTTAACGACGATTTCCACAAGTAGACACCCTTATGGAAATACCTATCTGAGCTACAAACACCAACACTCCCTTTTAAGGAGGAAGATATTCTCCACCACTCCAATCTTTTCTCGAAAGAAGATGAACTTTCCCTTTACCAAGGGCTTGGTGAAAATGTCTGCCAACTGCTCCTCTGTTGGAATATATTGGAGCTGAACTGCTCCCTTCTGCACCCTGTCTTTGATGAAGTGGTATACGATCTCAATGTGTTTTGACCTGTCATAAAATAATGGATTCTTCGAGAGTTTGATGCAACTTTGGTTATCGCAATGGATCACTGTTGGCTCAAGCTCCCGACCAAATAATCCTGTGAGTAGCTTGCAAAGCCAGATGGCTTCACAACTAGCTAGATTGGCCTCCATGTACTCTTCCTCTACTGAGCTTAGTGCTCCGAAGGTTTGCTTCTTGTTGAAATAGGAAATGACTACTGGCCCCAAAATGAAACAACACCCAAGAGTGATCTTCTGATATTTATCATTGCCCGCCGAATATGAATTAGAGAACCCTTACAACCTCAAACCATATCCCCCAAGGCACTGCAATCCATATCCTATTGTGCATGAAAGTATCTGAGCACGTGCTTCATTGCCACCTAATGAACCGCCCTAGGCTCCATCATTAACTGTCTTAAGGTGTTGACATCAAAGAAGATGTCTGGTTGAGTGTTTCCAGATACATCAACGAGCCAATCAAATATGAAGCTGAAGAATCAATCTTATTTAGGTTGGTCACCATCAGATTGGCAATTGGTCTGCTCTTCTCTATCCCAAATCTCTTCAGGATCTATAAAGTGTACTTCCCCTATCGAGGAAGATCTCACTCGATCGCTTCCAAACCACAAGTCCTAGAAAATAATGCATTGGCCTGATACCATTCATCTCAAATTTTGACACTAGATCTGACTTGCAACCTGCAATCAAATTCTCTACACCTATCATAATGAGATCATCCACATACACCACCAAGATGGGGATCTTAGATCCAACCAACAAGAATTATAGGTTGGGATCTGCCTCACTCTTGGTGAAGCCCATGTCCTGTAGATAATTGTCGATCCTAGAGTACTAGGCCCTGGGTGCATGTTTGAGTCCATATAGGGCTTTATTAATCTTGCATACATGTGTCTCCCTGTCATGGAACTCAAACCCCTGTGGCTGCTCAATGTATACTTATTCCTCAATGATGCTGTTGAGGAAGGAGGTTTTCACATCCATTTTGTGGATGCTCCATCCCATCTCAGAAGCTATAGAGATAACTGCTTGAATAGAGGAGTATCTGGCTACATGAGAAAAAGTCTCCTCGTAGTCTACTCCTTTATTCGAGTAGTTATCTCTATAGATTCTGAGATGGGATGGAGCATCCACAAAATGGATGTGAAAACCTCCTTCCTGGCCACATGAGAAAAAGTCTCCTCGTAATCTACTCCCTCTCTTTGAGAAAACCCCCGAGCCACAAATATGACTTTTTACTTCTCCACACTACCATCTACTGCATGCTTTACCTTGTAAATCCATCTGGAAGTCACAACTGACTTTCCCTTAGGTCTCGACACAATCTCCCAGACATCATTTGTCATGATGGAGTTGTGCTCCTCCACCATGGCATCTCTCCACACCTGCTGGATGGATTCTTCCTCAAAGATGGAGGGCTCTGAGTCTACGATGTTGGTCATCAAAGCCATATACTGAGGGAATTTCTGAGGAGGTATGCTCTCCGTGAATGTGTAATTGGGAGGCTCAACATGTTCTCTATCATCCCACAAGGTCTGTTCAAACCAATCGAGCCTCTTGAATAAAGTCGAAGGGGTTGACTTCTCTCTCACCTCCTCTGGAGTCTAGATCCCTTCACTGGAAGTCTATTCCCTTGACCTCTCCTTTGATTCCTCTTCCTGAGGACCCTCTGTAGCTGTTGGTAGGTCTTGAGATTTCCTAGATGCTAATTTCTCCTCGAAATTGACATCTAGACTCACCACTGTCTTGCATTGATATGACAAGAACACTCTGTAGGCCTTCGAATCCTCACTATACCCCACCAAAATTCCCCTCTCCCATAAGGGATGCAACTTTTTCCTCTTCTCCATAGGAATGTGCATGTACACATGGAAACCAAAAATCTTGAGATGTCTAAGGTCTGCTTCCTGTGGATGCTTCCTTGAGTATTTTACCCTCCAATATCTGGTGTGGGATTTTGTTCTACAAATACACTGTTTTATTGTAGGCCTCTTCCCACAGAAACATACACAAACTTTGGTCGTGCATCATGGCCTTCACCATACTTATGATAGACTGGTTCTTCCTCTTTGCAACCCCATTCTATTGTGGGTTGTAGGCCACTATCTTTTCCCTCTCGATTCCTTCCTCCTTGCTAAAATCAATGAAATTTGTAGAGGTGAACTCACCTTCGTTATCTGTCCTCAATACCTTGATCTTACTTCCTGTCATGTTCTCCACCTGATCTTTGAAAGCTCAGAAGTGACTAAATACCTTGTCCTTGGTATTCATGAAGTAAATCCAGGTCTTGCTATATAAGTCAATTGAAGGTCACATAGTAGGATGCACCCTTCATTGAAGCTACTGACATAGGCCCTCTAATGTTTGAATGGATAATATCCAATATGCACTTGGATCGAGTCTCGCTGCTAGGAAACACTACCTTGACATTATTTCCAAGTGCACAGCCTTTGCACATCCCTTGCTGGTCTAGACTAAATTCTGTAAGCCCAGTGACCATCTACCTCAGTAATGGTAGAGCTCTCTGATGTAGATGACCCATCCTCCTGTGCCAAATATCGCAAAGCTCTCATTGGTGTGCACTCTCATTGGTGTGCAACAACGTCTGCACAAGATGGCCTTGAAGTCTATAAAGGTTTCCATCCCTGACCCTGATCCTCACAACAATGTCTCCACTAACTTCCTCTAGGTGAATGAGCACCTTCCCTCTTCAAAATTTAACCTCATAACCTTTGTCCACCATGACTGAGATGGACAACATGTTCTTCTTTAGGCCAAGTACATAGAGTACCTCCTGCACATCAAAATATCCCCTTGACTCCAACTGGAACTGCATCGTCCCCTGAACCCTAACTACATACTTGGCCTCATTTCCAAGCTCCATGTGGTGATTTGAGTCATCCTATGAAAATTTGTTGAATATATCTCTAGCCTATGTCATGTGGCGACCTGCTCCACTGTCCAAGTACCATGCACTGTTGGGAGTAGTTCTGGTAGAAAAACAAGACACAAATTCACAATCATTCTCAAACTTGCATGCAAGTTCTCTCAACCGTGTCTTTGCAGTCGTTGAAACTGTTTGCAGCTTCCCCTTGCCTCTCTTCCTCTATGGACACTGAGAAGCAAAATGACCATTCTTATGGTAGATATAACATTTGATCTTGCTCATATATCTTTTCTTCCCAAATTGTTGTCACTCTCCCTGACTGTAAACCTTCTCGACAACTTTTCCTTTGCCTTTCTTTGTCTTGCTAAGAAGGGATAAGTTATCATCTACTACACCTCCTCCTTGCTTTCCAGATCTAGACTCTCTACGAGTCTCCTCCTGAACGCAATCATCCTAAAGTCTCTCTCACTTGGGAAGTTTTTTTTTCACAAATTCGCATGATGAATGGTTTCCATGCCTTATATAACCCATTCATAGAAACATTTACTAATTCCGCATCCTGGACTGTCTCTCCTACAACTACAAGATGGTCACAAATCTGTGTGATCCTCATAAGGTAATTGGTTACATTGTCTGAGCTGGACATTTTGCATTCTCTGAGTTTGGTTTTAAGGATCATTTTACGAATCATATTGTCACTTTGAAAGAGCGAAACAAGGGCATCAAACATCTCCTTAGATTTGGTATTTTCTGCAACATGCAGGATCATATCATCCTTGATGACTTCAAGGATCACCCTCTACGCTTTTATATCCTTGTTATCCCATGCTGCCTACACTACAGGGTCTACCACTGTTGGAGTACCCCTGAGGTCTGCACTGGACCTGGAGGAGGGTTGGTCACGACTTCCCACAAGTCCTATTCCTTTAAGATCACTGAGATTCTTTCTTTCCATAGCAAGAAGTTGGAAACCCCATCTAGTCGATCCTCAACCTTCCCACTGGTTACTGACATGACTGATCTGAGCTTTTTCCTTTAACCTGCTGAAGTAATCTACATTAAATACAATAGATGTGCTTTTCTCTCAGAGAAAGGGATTTGATACCATGTTAATTTCTCTAAAATCAGCTAATTAAGTAAACAAATCATATCCAATTACTTTGATGCAATTATTAACTCTTTCATGCAACAAAAAATGAGAAAAACAATCACACAGTACATAATTATTTCTCCTCTTTCAGATCATTTCTTCATTCAAATAACTTTGAAAATTACAAGAGCTCTTCTCATAAGGAAAATGGATTTGAGAAAGAAAAACCATAACCGAAAATATGCAAACTTGAAATATTATAGTGCCTCAATTTGTGTGAAAAAGATCTATGAGGCTGTCTGTACATATCTATACAGATATGTACCTTCTATAATAAATGTTGCACACAACCCACATGTGTAGATCTGTATGTTGATGTACGGATTTGTTTGTTGCCTTGGGATGTGTGCGCTACCTTGGGAAGCATGCTTCCTCCTTGGAATGTGTTTGTTGCCTTGGGATGCATATTGTACCTGTCTCTCTTCCTCGTCAATGCTGAAAAATCAGATATGATTTTTATCTCCTTCACCTCACGTGACTTGTGAAAATGAATTCTCTCGTGTCTTTTTCCTTTACTCTCTCTATCTTTTGTTTTTTTGACTTGATTCATTTACCCGATCTCAACGGTCAATATTAGATCGTGAGATCAATGACTCTCTTTTAATTAAATCATTAAGTGACTTTAGATTAGCCACTTTATTAATTAAAAGTCACTTTAATAAAAAGACATTCACTTTATTAATAAATTAATAAAGTGAACTCTAGGTATGGTATAAGATACATTTAATGATAATTACCGCAAGTAGACACCCTTGTGGAAATACCTGTCCGAGATACAAACACTAACACTCCCTTTTAGCAAGGAAGGTATTCTCCACCATTCCAAGCTTGTCTCAAAATAAGACGAACTTGTCCTTTACCAAGGGCTTGGTGAAAGTGTTTGCCAACTGCTCCTTTGTAGGAATATATTGGAGTTGAACTGCTCCCTTCTACACCCTGTCTCTGATGAAGTGGTATCTGATCTAAATGTGTTTTGACATGTTGTGAAACAATGTATTATCCGATAGTTTGATGCAACTCTAGTTATCGCAATGGTTTATTGTTGGCTCAAGCTCCTGACCAAATAATCTTGTGAGTAGCTTGCAAAGTTAGATGGCTTCACAACTAGCTAGACCGGCCGTTATGTACTCTGCCTTTGTTGAACTTAGTGCTACTGAGGTACAATTCCTGCTGAATTGAGAAATGACTGATGAACCCAAACTAAAGTAGCACCAAGAAGTGCTCTTTTGATCTGTATGACTTTCAGACCAATCTGAATCAGAGAACCCGTGCAACCTCACACCATTTTCACCAAGGTACTGAAATCCATATCCTACTGTTCCCTGCAAGTATCTGAGCACATGCTTTATTGACACCCACTGAACCTTGCTTGGCTCCACCATGAACTGGCTCAAGGTGTTGAAAACAAAGCATATGTCTGGTCAAGTGTTTACCTTATACATCAATGAGCCAATCGACTTCCTGTATTCTTTGGATTATGCCAACTCTGAAGTTGAAGAATCAATCTTCTTTAGGTTGGTCACCATCAGATTGGCCATTAGTCCACTTTGATCCATATTTAATATTTTCAGGATCTCTAGAGTGTACTTCCACTGTCCAAGGAAGATCTCGCTTGACCATTGCCAAAATTCAAGTCCCATAAAATAATGCATCGGTCCGATATCCTTCATCTCAAATTTTGACACTAGATATGACTTGCAACGTGCAATCAAACTCTCTACACCTGTCAGAATGATATCATTCACATACAACACCAAGATGAGGATCTTAGATCCAACCAACAAGAAGTATAGGTTGGGATCTGCCTCACTCTTTATGAATCCCATGTCTTGTAGATAACTGCCAATCCTGGAGTACTAGGCCCTGGGTGCCTGTTTGAGTCCATACACGGATTTCTTAAGCCCGCTTACATGTTCTCCCTGTCATGGACCTCAAACGCTTGTGTCTGCTCAATGTAGACTTCTTCAATGATGTCGTTGAGGAAGACAATATTCACATCCATCTAATGGATGCTTCATCCCATCTCATAAGCTATAGAGACAACTAATGGAATGGAGGATTATCTGGATACAAGAGAAAAAGTCTTCTCGTAGTCTACTCCCTCTCTTTGAGAAAACCCACGAGCCACAAATATGGCCTTGTACTTCTCCACACTGCCATCTGTTGCATGATTTACCTTGTAAAGCCACCTGGAAGTCGCAACTTACTTCCCCTTTATTCTTGGCACAATCTCCCAGTCATCGTTCCTCATGATGGAGTTGTGCTCCTCCACCATGGCATCTCTCCACACCTGCTAGTTGGTTTCTTCCTCAAAGATGGAGGGCTTTGAGTCTATGATGCTTTTCATCAAAGCCATATACTGAGGGAATTTATGAGGAGGTATGCTCTCCCTGAATGTGGACCTGTGGGGCTCAACATGCTCCCGAGCATCTCACAAGGTTTGGTCAAACCACTTGGGCCTCTCGACTAAAGTCGAAGGGGCCGACTGCTTCCCCACATCCTCTAGAGTCTGGCTCCCTGCACTAGAAGTCTTTTTCCTCGAATCCTCCTTTGGTTCCTCCTCTCGAAGACCCTCTGCAACTATTGGTAGGTCTTGATATTTCTTAGATGCCAAGTTCTCCTCGAACTCGACATATTGACTCACCACTTTTTTGTGCTGATATGAAAAGAACACTCTGTAGGCCTTAAAATCCTCACTATACCCCACCAAAATTCCCCTCTCCCATGAGGGCTGTAACTTTGTCCTCTTCTCCACAAGAATGTGGATGTAGACTGGACAACAAAAAATCCCGAGTTGTCCTATCTCAGGTCTGCTGCCTGTGAATGATTCCTTTGATATTTTACCCTCCAGTATCTGGTCTGGGCTCATGTTCTGCAAATAAATTGTTTCATTACATGTCTCTACCCACATAAACATAGGCAAACTCTGGTCGTGCATCATTGTCTTCACCGTACTGATGATAGACCGATTCTTCCTCTCTGCAACCCTATTCTGTTGCAGGTTGTAGGCCACTATCTTCTCCTTATTGATTCATGCCTCCTTGTAGAAATCAATGAACTCTATATAGGTGAACTTACCCCCGTTATCTTCCCTCAATACCTTGATCTTCCTTCTTTTCATTTTCTCCACCTGATCTTTGAAAGCTTAGAAGTGATTGAAGACCTCATCCTTGGTCTTCATGAAGTAGATATAGGTATTCCCGAAGAAGTCATCAATGAAGGTCACATCGTAGGATGCACCCTTCTCTGAAGCTACTGGCATAGGCCCTCCAACATAAGCTACTCTAATCCTCACAGTAGTGTTTGGAATGGCTCCCTCTGGGAGGATGAACACCTTCCTTCTATGGAAGTTAACATCATAACCATTTTCCTCCATTAATGAGATGGACAACAAGTTCTTCTTAGGCCCAAGTACATAGAGTACCTCCTGTGCATCAAAAGAGCCCCCTGACTCCAACTAGTATTGTACCGTCCCCTGATCCCTAACTGCATACTTGGCCTGATTTCCAAGATCTACGTGGAGATCTGAGTCATCCTCTAAAAACCTGCTGGATATCTCTCTAGCCTTTGTCATGTGGCGGGAGGCGGTACTGTCCAAGTACCATGCATCACTGGGAGTAGTGTTGATTGAAATAAAAGACACAAATGCACAATCATTCTCGAACTTGCATGGAAGTTCGCTCAACTTTTTCTCTCCTGTTGCTGCAATTGTTTGCAACCTCCCCTTGTCTTTCTTCCTCTGTAGACACTGAGAAGTGAAATGACCATTATTATGGCATACATAACATTTGATCTTTCTCATATCTCTCTTCTGCCCAAATTGTTGTCCCTCTCCCTGACTATAAATCTTCTTGACAACTTTTCCTTTGCATTTCTTTGTTTTGCTAACAAGGGCTAAGTTATCATCTGCTGCACCTCCTCCCTGCTTTCCATATCTGGAATCTCTACGAGTCTCCTCCTGAATGCAGTCATCCCAAAGTCTCTCCCACTTGGGAAGTTTTTCTCTGGCACAAATTCCCATGATGAATGGTTCCTATGCATTGGATAACCCATATAGAGCAACATTTACTAATTCTTCATCCATGACTGTCTCTTCTATTGCTGCAAGATGGTCACAAATCTGTGTGGTACTCAAAAGTTAACTGGTTACATTGTGTGATCCTCCTGAATGCAGTCATCCCAAAGTCTCTCCCACTTGGGAAGTTTATTTCTGGCACAAATTCCCATGATGAATGGTTCCCATGCCTTGGAGAACCCATTCTGAGCAACATTTACTAATTCTGCATCCAGGATTATCTTTCCCAGAGTTGCAAGTTGGTCACGGATATGTCTGATCCTCATAAGGTAACTGCTTACATTGTCTGAGGTGGACATTATTCATTCTTTGATTTTGGTTTTAAGGATAATTTTACGACTCATATTGTCACTTTGAAAGAGCGACACAAGGGAAACAATCATCTCCTTAGATCTGGTCTTTTCTGCAACATGCAGGATTGGATGATCCTTGATGGCTTCAAGGAACACCCTCTGTGCCTTTATATCCTTCTTATTCCACACTTCCTGCACTGTAGGTTCTACCACTGATGGCATACCCCCCGAGGTATGCGATGGAGCTTGAGGAGGGTTGGTCACGAATTCTCACAAGTCTCGTTCCTTCAAGATCATTGAGATTCTTTCTTTCCAGGGCAAGAAGTTAGAAACTCCATTTATTCGATCCTCAACCTTCATACTGGTTACTAACATGGTTGATCTGAGATTTGTCATTTAACTTGCTAAAGTTCTATAAACTTAATACAATAAATCTTTTCTCTTAGAGAAAGGGCTCTGATACCATGCTAATTTCTCTAAAATCAACTAAGTAAACATATTAGATCTAATTACTTTGCTGAAATTGATAACTCTTGCATGCAGTAGAAAATGAGAAAAACAATCACATACATTACACAATTATTTATGCTCTTCCAGATCAGTTCTTCATTCAAATAAATTTAGAACTTACAAGATCTCCCCTCACAGGGAAAATGGCTTTGAGAAAGAAAAACCACAACAAAAAATCTGCAAACCTGAAATATTACAATGCCTCTTTTTGCATGCAATAAATATATAAGGCTGTGCATACGGATTTTTACCTGCTGTAATAAGTGTTGCACACAACCCACATGTGTTGATTTGTACACTGCTGTATGGATCTGTCTACTACCTTGAGATGCGTGCATCCTCCTTGGGATATGTGTTCTACCTTGGGACACGTGCCACCTCTTTTGGATATGTGCACTGCCTTGGGATGCACATTGTACTTGTCTCTCTTTCTCGCCAATGTTGAAAAATATGATCTAATTTTTCTTTGTTTCACCCTGCGTGACTTGTGAAAATGAATTCTCTCGTGTCTTTTTCCTTTACCCTCTCTGTCTTTTGTATTGTTCACTTGAGCCATTTACTCGATTTCAACGGTCAAGATTAGATCGTGAGATCAATGACTCTCTTTTAATTAAATCATTAAGTGACTTTAGTTTATCCACTTTCTTAATTAAAAGTCACTTTAATAAAAAGACGTTCACTTTATTAATAAATTAATAAAGTAATCTCTAAGAAAGGTATATGATACATTTAATGACGATTTCCACAAGTAGGCACCCTTGTGGAAATACTTGTCTGAGATACAAACACTAACAAAATACCAAGAAGGAAACATGTCTGATGAATGTTGACCCACTGATAATTTCACCTTCCAAGTTTAAATTTCTCAAGCCTTGTTGTCTCATTCTGCGCAGAAGGAATGGTTAGTTGACTCTAGGTGCACTCATCACATGGCTAAGGATGCCTCCTTGTTCACATGATTGGATGAAGCTAAGGAGATGAAAATATACGTTGCTGATGATTTTGCTCTAGATGTTGCTGGTCAGGGTGACGTTACTTGTCAACATGGGAAGATTGTCGACGTCTATCATGTGCCAAACCTTAGTACCAATCTATTATTTGTTTCTCAGGTAACACAAACATGTAAGATTGTTAAATTTTTTCCATATCAGTTCTATGTTCGTGGTTTGAACAAAGGCAAGTTGATTGTCGTCGAAAGACTTCTTGACCCGACATACATTTTATGCAAATTTTGTGACATGACTCGACCTGACACTAAACCGATTGCACTTGTTTCTCACACTGATGAGAGAAGTCGAATTTGGCATAAGAGACTCAGACATCTGAATTTTCGAATTTTGCATGAATTGACAACTCAGAACATGGTTGTTGGTTTACTTAAGGTGTTTCCCCCTAAAGGAGTCTGTAAGGTATGTGTGCATGTGAAGCATCATCATACACCATTCGATTCTGACAAATCGTGGCAAGAACAGAACCTACTGGAGTTGGTTCACATTGATGTATGCTGCATCAATCTACCTTCATTGACAAGTGTAATTTATATTGTAACCTTTATTGATGATTTCTCTCGTTTCATATGGGTCTATTTTATGAAGAATAAGAATCGTCTTTGAAAAATTCAAGGAGTTTAGAGACTTTGTTAAAAAACAATGTGGTCGACCCATCAAGTGTTTGAGATTCGACAATTGTGGTGAGTATGTAAATTGACCTTTTGAAGAATACTTGGTTTGATCTAGTATTCACTAGCAATGGTCATTTCCTCACACACCTCAACAGAATGGCATTACATAATGCAAGAATTGGACGTTAGTCGAAATGGCTAGATATTTTTTGTAGGCTAAATATTTGCCTCCTTGCCTTTGGGCTGAAGAGGTGTATTGTGTAAGCTATCTTCTCAATCACATCTCGACTCGAGTTGTTCTTTCCATGACTCCAGTTGAACGATGGTGTGGAAAGAAGACTTTAGTTGGCCACTTCCGTGTGTTTGGATGTGTTCCCCAGGCTCATATTTATGATGATTGCAGAAAGAAGTTGGATGCAAAGAGTCATGCTTGCATCATGATGGGCTACTCTGAAGAGTCGAAAGCCTATCACCTACTTGATCCTGTCCAACAACAAATTATTATCAGACGTAATGTATGGTTTGATGAAAAGTATTATGGCATTGAATGCTTCCTTTCGATTGTTGCAAGATGATTCCTTTAATGTTGTCTTTGACACTGGTTCTCCTGTTCCATATTTTAGTCCTTCAACTGGACAGTCGAAATTTATTCTTGTTTCGACTAGACCGTCGAGCTCTGAGTCGACTAGTCCGTCATCCTCTGTTTTGACTGGTCCTTTGACTAAAGACACTCTGACTTCTGATTGACATACTGGATTAAATCACAGTTCACTTTTTTCTTATCTACCTATATGGGCTGCCAAAACAATTGAAGCTGCTGAAGCTAATGTAAGGGATGTTTTCTCTGGATGACAAACTTGAAGTCATAAGAAACATGCTAGCGTTGCCTTCATGAATTGTGTACTTGAAACTTATGATCCTATTTCCTACTTAGATGTTGAAGGACGAACTGAATGGGAACATACCATGTAGACATAAATTGATTCTTTGTTGAAGAATTACAGTTGGGACTTAGTTCCTCGAGGGAAAGGAAAGAACATTGTGAAGTGTCAATGGGTCTATAGGACCAAATTTACCTCTGAAGGTGTTTTTGAGCGACATAAATCATGCCTAGTTGCGAAGGTATTTTCTAAATAAGAAGACATTGACTACATTGAAACCTTTTCTCCTGTCGCAAAGATGAACTCTGTTCGATTGATTCTTTCCCTTGATTCCTGTTTTGGATGGAAAATCCATCAGATGGGTGTGAAGCGTGCATTTCTTCATGGAGACCTATCTGAAGAATTTTTTTATGGAACAACCACTTGGTTTTGTGATAGATTCTAACTTGGTTTGTTTACTCAAGAAGTCACTTTATGGTTTGAAGTAGTTGCCCCGAGCTTGGTATGCTAAGATCAACAATTTTTTTCTTCGACTTGGTTTCAAATGTTGTGAATTTGATCACAACTTGTATGTACTTCGTACCAATGGAGACACCTTGATTGCTGTTGTATACATAGATGAATTACTTATTGTTGAAAATAATGATGATCTCATTCTTAGATTGAAGAAACAACTTGCTAATTCCTTTGACATGACAAATCTCGGTACTCTGCATTATTTTTTGGGTCTTCAAGTATTACATTGCCTCTATGTGATGGATTTTTCATTTCTTAGTCGAAATATGTGATAGATCTGTTGACACATTTTAAGATGGTTGATTGCAAGCCCTTTGCTACTCCTTTTCAATTTAGAGTGAATCTTACAAAAACTTTTCAAACACTCGCAGTCGATGCTATGCTTTATCGACAACTGATCGACAATATTATTTATTTTACTCATAGTTGACTTGACATTTCCTTTTCTATTAGTGTGGTTTCTCGATATATGTAAGACCCTAAAGAAAGTCACTGGAAAATAGTGAAACAAATTGTCCGTTATCTCAAGGGTACCACTCATTTTGGTATCAAGTATTGTCGAAGTTCAGATTTGCTAATCAACTTCACCGACTTCGACTAGGATGGTGACAATGATGATCAAAAATCCACTTCAGGCTATGTGTTTCACGTTAGCATTGGATCGTTGGTGTGGTTCTGCAAGAAACATAAAGTAGTCTCCTTGTTGACTACATACGCAGAATATCGTGGCGCCATTCAAGAAGGTACTGAAGTAGTATGGATTCACTAACTTTTGGGAGAACTTGGCCTTCCTATTCAGACCTCAACTATAATCTACTTTGATAAATAGAGTGTTATCCATGTTGTTGACAATTCTCTTGCCCATAGTAAGATGAAGCATGTTGAGTTCCATGCTCACTACTTGAGACAATTTCTTTGTGAGAATGTTGTTTTTCTTGAATATTGGAGAATAGATGATCAGGTTGTTGATATATTCACCAAACCTTTAGCTGAAGCTCGATTTATCGAGATCCATACAATGCTTTGGCTTCAATAAGATGCAATTATCCAGGGGTGTCATAATGACATAATTTCACCTCCTGAATATTCAAAGACGTGTGTTGATGGGGGGTGTTGGTGTTGATTAAGGTTGGTTGTCATTGATGTCAACCCTTGAAGAAAGCCCCGTAGCACAAAGGTTTGGGTAATGGACCCAATATTGTTTGATGTAAATATGACTCATTATTGTTTTGTCATGGTTGATAAGAAGTAAATAT
>SNQJ01S0106029.1:55096-67648 GCA_010110895.2 Picea sitchensis | reverse complement strand
CGAAACATCTTACACGTTTACGATACCTTTAGATCACTTTAACAACACAACGTGCTATTATTTTCCCGGTTCAGAAGCATTGTCAGCTGGTCCTAGTTCAACCATCCCTCTTCAGCAGGCCCATTCCACAATGGTCCCAAATACTACGATTATTCCCACCGGGAATACGGTGGCTAGCTAACCACCTATTGGCACACCGCTTTTATCTAGTCAGATCCCATCACTTCCTCTTGGGTATAATGCTCTGAATGCTTCTGTTACCATTCCTACCCAAATTCCATCCAGAGCTTCTGGAGTCTTCATTCCTCCTATGTATAATGATGCTTCCTGTTCTATTCCAACGCCATCCCAGTTCCTCTCCGGAGGGTCCCTTCCACCTTTTATAGGAAAGTTCAGACCGAGTGGCTCTACCACCGTTGGAATTTCTATGCCGTTATTCACTTCTGGTTACCAAATTCCCACTGGGGGGAAACATAACCCTGGGGGGAACACTCAATTTGGAGGTCAAACCAAATTGGGGCATCATCCTTGCTTGAAGGACAACCCCCAATCGGAGGATATAATCCACAGTATGGGAAGAAAATCCCCGGATCACTGGCCCAGAATTGGAATCATCTTATTCAGGGAAATCCACAATCAGTTGGGGGGCAACAACCTCAAGTTAGTTCTTTCATACCCGCTAGTTCGGGCCAGGCGTATCCCAGTTCTTCCAATCCCATTTGGGGTTCGAACATTCAATCTAGTATCCCTTTGCAAGGGAACGTCTCCAATCCATACAACCCTATGGGTTACATGCCTCCGCACACACGCCCGAATCTTCTAGGACCTCCACCTCACATGAAAACTACTTACAATCATACTGGTTTACCGACGGGACTCCCTCCCCAAAGTCACCAGTTTCCTCATGTGAATAGACAATTTCCCTTTTTAGTCACTTTGGACCTCTCCGATCTATCTAGAATTTTGAATGATCCTATCTCACACTCTCCCCATTGGCCCATTATACTGGCCAAATTACCATCTGACATTCCAAAATTCGACGGTAAATCGGGAGAGGATCCGAACAACCATGTCATGACTTTCCATCTTTCGTGTTCATCCAAATCGTTAATGGATGACTTTGTTCGATTGTATCTCTTCCAACGAACTCTCGCGGGTTCGACTACAAAGTGGTATATAGAACTACCACGAGGTTTCTTCACTGACTTTAATACTCTCACAATGGCTTTCCTTACTCACTAACAACTAGCGATCTGTTATGAAACATGAACCAAAATTTTGAGTTCCTTCAAACAAAATAAGGCCACTCGCATCTCTGATCACATTCATGAGTGGAGATGAAGACGACGTTTGATTAAACTCGAACTTCCCGATCAATTATTGGCGGAATGGTTCACGAAATCATTCGTGAATGAAATCTCTCATGACATTGCCTTGGGTGGAGCTATCACTGAAGAACAAGCGATCAGTTGTGCTTAGTATCTTGACCTCGTTTACTCACAAACAGGTACTCTTTACGACTTACTCCCTGATGCACCTCGTCCTTCTACTACCGCTACTTCAACTACCCCTACTGCTTCTCATGTGGCTGATGGTGTGATTGACACTTTTCATGCTCAGCCTCAAACTGTGCAAGCCTCTACCACCAACCCCAAGTCTAGTTCTTCTAACGTTCAAAATGCTCCGTCTCCTACTCCTCCCACCGACAAGACCTCTGAAGTTAACTCTGTTCAATCTACTCCCGTTGGAAAGAATAAATCCAAAAAAGGGAAGGCTAAGAATAAGTAGGATAAAAACAACCCTCAATCTGAGAAGACCAAAAACCACCCTGCTGATGATAAGGATAAACGCAAACCCCGATACCCTTGCCTTATCTGTGGTGACGATCACTATACGAAAGATTTTCCCATACGGGTTGAGGTTACTAAGTTCCTCCAAGGGACCGTGAAACCTCCTACACTTGTCGTTTTGTCTCAACCTTTCCCTTCTCAACAACAGGACCAATTGGTCATCCATGACCAACCCTCCCCCTCCAATACTTCTTATGTACTCATGTGCACTGGTGATTCTCAAACGAATGACATTACACTTACCACTCGAGCCAAAGATTACTCTTACTCAAAGGAGAAGGTTGACGATATACCACCTTCGTTGGTTCAACAACCTCCATCCAATTCACCTCCCAATGGTCCTCTTCATCTCGAACGACCGAGCCTCGACACAGTTCTTCGCCCTACTCCAAAGGGTGTTGTTCGAAAGTCCACCTTCAACCCTCATGCATGTGCTGCTCAGAACTACAATATTGTAGAAGATATGGCACAAGCACCTTCTGCCATGTCAACTCTTGAAGTCCTTCAAAGTTTCCCTGCTCAATGGAAGGCACTGCTAAAGGATATCGGTGGAATTGATCCTACAGATACAAATTTGATAATTTTTTACCACGAAAATCATATTCCGAGACTTCCTCCTTAACTAGAATTCCAAATACAAGTTGTTGTCTCCGACAAGAACATCTATAGGACGGTTATTGATGAGGGTGCTTCTACTTGTGTAATGTTTCTTGCTTGTTGGAAAGCCATGGACTCTCCTCCTCTTATGGAATCACATAACAATCTTAAAGCCTTCAATGGCCATGGATTTAAACCCTACGATGTACTTCTTTCGTTGTCTATTACGTTGGAAGGCAAATCGGTCAATGTTGAAGTTGAGGTCTTTGATGCACCTCTCAATTATAACCTCTTACTTGGCCGTAGCTGGATTGACACGATGCATGCTGTTGTGTCAACACTTTTCCGTGTTTTACGTTTTCCACATAAGGGAAAGGTCATCACTGTCGACTAGCTAGCCTTTTTCAACTCTAACACTCGTACTAGCAACGTCCCTTTTATCGCGAAGACACCTCCTGGGTATGAGAACGTTGGTGTGGGCCTACTTAAAGATTCCACTCTGATGGGCACTTTCCCGATCCCACCTGCCGATGTTCCAGCTCATTTGGTTGCCTTGATCAACATGATTTCCACCTCGGTTCACCAAATTCACCCGTCTTCCAACCCGTGGATCATACCTGAACTTGGTGATTATCCCCGCTATGACAACCAAATGCCTTTAAGTTTGGTTGAATCTGCCTATCACGCCATTCAATCGACAACCCCTTCTACCCTCTCTCTTGGTGATTCGTCTCCTGACCCATTCCACGTTGTTTTCCCCACAGACGAGATGATTATGTCAGTTATGTCGATGGAATATACCCCTTGGGATGATGGACATCATCGTTCCATTATCTTCCTTGAACAACACACCATCAAGAGTTACCAACAGATCTCGACTCCGTCGACCATTGCTGTCATTTCCTCTGTTCCCGAGTCCTCACACGACATGTTATATGAAGGAAACTTAAGTAATATTTCGCCCACCGTCCCCCTCGACATATCCATAAAACCTAGAGTTGTTGAAAATGTTCAAATCGGAGCTTCATGCTCCACTGATGAGATTGTCACATATAAATCACTTTTCCAAGAGTTTCGTGACATATTCGCTTGGAGCTATGAAGAAATGTCGGGTATTGACCCTGATATTGTTGTCCACGAGATTAAGACATACCCGGGCACTAAACCCGTCCGGCAAAGACTTCATCCGGTCCACCCCCGTAAAGCAACTGTTATTAAGCTTGAAGTCGAAAAACTTCTTAAAGCTGGCTTTATCTATCTTGTGGCTTTAACTGATTGGGTATCCAATCTTGTTCCGGTTGACAAGAAACAAGGTACGATCCGCGTGTGCGTCGATTATAGGGACATTAATCAAGCTTGTCCTAAGGACAACTTTCCCACCCCCTTCGTTGACCAGATCGTCGACGATTGCGTCGGTAGTGAAATCTTCTCTTTAATGGATGGTTTCTCCGGCTATAATCAAATCAACATCTTTCCCACAGATCAACACAAAACCGCTTTTATTTGTCCTTGGGGCACCTTTGCCTACCGAAAACTACCCTTTGGTTTAAAGAATGTCGGAGCGACCTTTCAACATGCTATGTCTTATGCTTTTCATGATATTAAGCACATTGTACAACCATATCTCGATGACCTATCGATGCATTCCATGCATCGTAGTGATCATCCAACACACCTCTGAGCCATTTTCCTTCGTTGTCGGTTGTATCGTATATGATTAAACCCATACAAATGTGTTTTCTGTGTGGCGTTGGGCCGACTTCTAGGTTTTATCATTTCACACCAGGGGATCAGGGTTGATCCTTTGAAGGTTAAGGCGATCCTCAATCTCCCTCCTCCTTCTTCACTTCGCCAGCTGCAAAGTTTGCAAGGGAAGGCAAACTTTTTACGTCGTTTCATCCCAAACTATGCCCAATTAACACTCGGATTTACTCGACTGCTAAAGAAAGGTTCTGAGTTCATATGGGATTCCACTGCCAACAAAGCTTTCGAAGCTTTGAAACTAACTTTAACCCGTACCCCGTTACTTTTCCCACCCGATTATAGTCGAGATTACTTCCTTTATCTCACGGCTGCGGGCTCTACCATCGCTATGGTTTTAGTCCAAGAAGATGACTCACACGATGAACATGTCATTTATTATTTGAGTCAGAGTCTCATGACTACCGAAGCCAAATACTTACATGTTGAAAAATTAGCCCTGACAGTTGTTCAAGCTGTCCAACGCTTCCATCACTACATTCTATTACGCAAGACCACTACCATTTCCGATTGCAACCCCATGCAACACATTCTTACACGCCAATTTCTTTGGGGGAAAGTACTCCAAATGGATAATGATTCTCCAAGAGTTTGACTTAGAGTTCAAACGCGATAAGTCTAAGAAATCCTTGGTGTTTGCCGAACTGATGTGTGACCTCTCCTACCCTGAGACAGAAAATGTAGCAGAGGATTCTTTACCTGATGAATCCCTTTTTCTGATTAGTTCAGATGACCTTTGGTACAGAGATATCACTATATATCTCCAGACTCAAACTTTCCACCCCGAGCTATCTAGCGTTGACCATCGTCGTATACGATATCAAGCTCGTCAATATATCATCCTCGATGACACTCTTTATTGTCGTGGGGTTGATTCCATTTTCGACGTTGTCTCACCTATGACGAGGCCGAGAAAGCTTTGAATGACTGCCACACTGGAGAATGTGGTGGTCACATGTATGGGTATGCTACTGCCCAAAATATATTATGAGCAGGATATTTTTGGCCTTCTTTATTTAAAGATTGTATCACCATGGTCCAGAAATGCCATGCTTGCCAAACCTACAATAATAAAATAAGATCGCATCCTACTACCTTACACCCTGTAGTTTTCGTCGGACCTTTCACAAAATGGGGTATTGATTTCATGACCTGTAAACCTCACTCGGTCGGGGGGCATAGATACATTATCGTAGCCGTGGATTATTTCAGGAAATGGGTCGAGGTGATGCCTACATTCGACAATATTGGGAAAACTGCAGCTCTTTTCATTTTCAATCACATTATTACTTGATTCGGGATCCCACAAGTTGTTGTTACCGATCACGATAGCCATTTTAGAAACTTTATGATGTCCAAACTTACCTACAAGTTGGGTCTTCACCATGAAAAATCAACCCCCTACTATCCACAAGCCAACGACCAAGTTGAAGTAATAAATAAAATCCTTATCACTATGCTTCGTCGGATAATAGGAATCCATAAGACCAGTTGGCACACAATGTTGTTCTCAACATTATGGGCCTATCGGACATTCATAAAGTCTGCTATGGGATTTACCCCTTTTCAACTAGTCTACTACATTGAAGTTGTTCTCCCGATTGAATGTGAAATTCCATCTTTGAAGCTAGCCGTCGAACTCCTTCCAAACACTTTTGCCGAAGAAGAATGTCTATTGTATCTTATGCAATTAGATGAGACCCGTCGTGATGCCACCCTAGTTACTGAAGCCCAGAAGAAACGCGTGAAAGCCCAATATGACAAACATGTCAAGCCACGTGTTTTCTCTGAAGGAGATCTTGTTCTCCTCTATGAACAAGATCGTGATCTGCTAGGAGCTAAAAAATTCAAAGCTATGTGGCGGGGTCCATATATCAGTAAATGAGTGTTAGAGAAGGGAGCCTACGAGTTAGTAGATTATGATGGCATTCCTTTGAGTGAACCCAGAAATGGGCTTTACTTGAAGAAGTACTATGCTTAGACTATCTCTGCATGAGTGCTTGTACTTTTACTATACCATACTCTTGTGTGTTACTTTTGTGTGCTTTATTTTCATTATTTGGTTTCGGCCCACGACCGCTTATCTTGCGTTGTGCTTGGTTTCTAGATGTCGACGTCTTCGCTACCCTATATCGACTTCACCGATGGCGCTAGCCGTAGTACTAATAACCTAGATTTTGTTGCTTGGGCAATCTATGCACTCACAAACACACTTATCTGTCTACAAGGTGTTTGCCTCTGTCGTGTAACCAATAATATCGCAGAGTATAGCGCAGTCATCAAATTATTGACTAGTGCTATTTCACTTGGGATTCGTCACTTCGTTGTACGACTTGATTCACAGCGAGTAGTACTACAGTTAAGTAATGTCTACACTATTCGAAGTCCCACTTAGTTACGGGTATATCTATGAATTTGCCTCTTGGAACGTTATTTTGATTATATTGAATATCAATATATTCCTAGATGTCTAAATACATTAACTGATGCTCTAGCTAATTATGTGTTAGATAGACATTTGAGACATTTATAATTCCAATCACACATTACACATTGTATATAAAAGCAAGTAATCTGGGCAAAGCCTCATGTATATATATCGATAAAATGTTTTACAAAAAG
Organism: Picea sitchensis; assembly: GCA_010110895.2. Taxonomy (NCBI): domain Eukaryota; kingdom Viridiplantae; phylum Streptophyta; class Pinopsida; order Pinales; family Pinaceae; genus Picea; species Picea sitchensis. The sequence continues at coordinate 60,818 of SNQJ01S0106029.1, read as the reverse complement.
TGTTTTCCATCTACGGACCAAAATATCAAAATATGGAGCCCATGGCTCCTACAAAATAGCATCATGGATGCCACTCACAGTAGCACACTATTGCTTGTGCTACCCTGCGAAGTAACCGACTAAGTGAGTCAGACACGCCTAAAGTATGGCGTTGATAACGCCTCATAACCTCCTCGATCGACATGTTGAGGATGCCTGCTGTCAAGCCTTCTAAGTTCTGCTCCATCGCCTCATAGTTGTCGACATCCCATCCTGCTACCACTACCGCCTCTCCTCGCCTCTGAATCAGAGATGTGCCCAGAGGTCAATGTGTCCCTACATCTGCATTATCAAACATATTTGATTAGTCTTTAGATCAAAAGCACAAAAAACATCTAATATCCCCAAAATCCACAAAACATTATAAAAATAACAAAATATCTTTCTTACCTAGATCTCCCCACTGAAATCCATTAGGGAGAACCAAGTTGGGATCACCCCGAAAGTCCAAGCCGACATATGCATAATAATTGATCATCAGGATTTGGGGCCTTAGCCAATCAAAAAAGGCGTCATTGTACTTGATAATAGGGCCCGCTACATGTCGAGCCATAAGATCACACCACTGTTTCATTCTTGGGTCTCGTGGGCCTGATATTCCCCACTCTACCTGCAACCGCAAATGCGAGACTCTTTCTAGGAAGAAAAATACCAAAATCGACCCATACCTGAACTATTTTAGGTCTCCATTCTTGCTCTGTATGAGTTGTGATTTCATGCTGCGGAGAAAGTCGTCACACCAATTGAATACTTGGGGTTCCAGACATTCAATGGCATATTGAAAATAATTCTGGATCGCCATGTGCGGTGACTCACTCCCTGCCATCTGTGCAATGGTAAAGAGGATAGTTCTGAGAGGCAGATCTCATACACTTCAGATAGCCACTTTACCTTAGCGTCTTTCTGCATCAAGTTCGTAGTACCGACGGATATACTCACTCATCGGAAAGCCTCCACCTCGACCCCCTGTCTGATTCATGCATCCCCCTCGACAGGATAGCCCCGTTAGAAAGTAGATATCCTCAATGTCCAAAGAAAGGACATGAATGCCCACGTGAAATACTTGCTGCTCTGAATCCCACATATGGACCAAGTACTCTGATAGTCTCCGTTGGGCTCTCATGCCCTAAATCTTGAAAAACTTGAAGAGGCCACATTGTTGAAGAGAATTGATAGTTCCCGAATCATTTAAAGCCATGGAGTCATCCTCTTCATGCTCACGTTCTCTCCATTCCAACATTTTTGCAAATTAAATACCTGCATGGAAGTAAGAGAGAATAGTTAGCATCCTTATCCAACTTTTTTGGATTTCTTTTTGCTTCAACGTTTACTTTTCTTTTTTGGTTTTCGGTCGCCGTGATCGAAATTCAGTTACAGTGTGGGACTTACGTAGGCAAGCCATAGGGCGCCTGCAGAAATCCTTAATTTCCGCAGGGCTTGATAGAGGTTTCCTGTGGTGGCCCTAGTGCACACCTTCCGACCTAAAAAACACCCAAAAAATAATTTTTTAACCATTAAAAACAAATTGTAATCCAATCAAAAGGAAGGGGATGAAGATCTTACCGTGTTGGCGGAGATCGTTCACTGAATGATCGCCTATGCTCCTTGCAATCGATCGCCGAAATCGGGGGTAAAAAAGGGGTTTTTAGACAAGTTTTTGACGAAATGCAAATGAAGTGGTAAAAATGACCTTTGACTCTTATTTATTACATTTTTTTACCTTTTTCATAATATTTTATACTATATAAGTGCATTTTTTCAGAAACCCGTAAGTTTAATAGTCTCGTGAGTGTCTTGTCTCTTGTAGGAAGGAGCCTAAGGTCTTAATTAATGGAGTATGGATATTTTGTTCCGTGTTTTCTTTTCATTACACATATTGCTGCTTTTTAGGGTTTTTTAGTAAAACCTCGAGCTCACTCTTCGTTCATTCTCGTGCTCGAAAATTTATGAGAACACAACCGAGTACACTTTTGTCGTTCTTTCGTACTTGTCTTGGTAACACGAAAAATGACACACATGGAGTATCATTTAAGCTCTTTTAACACTCCTTAAAAATGAAAAGATTGTTGAGCGACCTTGTTCTGTTCACGCTCATAAAAGTATTTGAATAAAACGTTCGATGGGCGATAGTTTATCACTTTTTCGGTCTTGTCTAACTATTTTACTAAAAAGGAACTGAGAGAGTTCTCTTTTAAGTGTTTTTCTAGACTCTATAAACATGAAAAACCTTCGAATTTTCTATCTTTGGACTTGTTAAACAAACATTGAAAGACCCATATGGGACCGAACCACTCCTTCTTGGGGTTCGTTAAAAATACTCTGAGGGATTCATTCGAAGGATGAACTTACATTACAAGCATATGTTATCCTCCTCAATCTTGTGTAAAAATAAAGAGGTACTCGCTAGCAATGGTGGGGGAAAATTTGGGAAAGGAATGTGTCTTTGTATCCATGTTAGTGGTAGTACTAGTCACTCTTGAACATGACACCCCCCTTCATCATTTGAATCCGGGTTGGGAAATCCATTTGTCTCTCGCCTAACTTTCTGTAAGTTTACATCTTGGGTTGTCTTTGAGTCAATGCTGCCAAGACTATCGTTGTGTCATCCATATGTTCAAGAGAAAGTTTGAATAATCCCTCTCTTGAGTCGACCATCTGCAGTTGTCAATTCCTACCATGTCGGCCTTCCCTGGGCCAGTTTCAAATCATATTCATGTTTCATTATATCCTAAATCTGTCACTTATTTCATGTCATTGATGGGGGATACATCAAGGCCCTCCTATGACGAGTCTCTTCCTGTTGACTTCAACTCATTATCCAGGGATGAGACTTAGAAATCATTTAGTACCTTAGAGCCTGCATGCCTTAAGGGCAGGTTTCTTCGCTCTTGACAGTGGATTCACATTATTGGTCCCTGATCAAAAGATTCCATCGAATGTTCGACTTTAACTCATTTATTCATATTCATTGGATTGTACTACAATACCTTGGGAGTCACTGACATCAATGGTCATTTCCCTCATGCTTGTTAACGATTTTCATTAATGATCGGTAATCAAGCGGTTTCTAACCATGTTCGACTTCAACACTTGTAATCACATGGCTAGATTCGTACTTACAGACGATGGGATTGAAGATCCTAGATATCATCATTCATGGTCTAGGTTGCGATGGAGTATTTATGATTTGTATTGGCACATAGATCGACTTTGTATGTCTCGTGGTTATGTTTGCATCAAAAATTTTCTCGTACATAGATCCACAGTGTATTCCTGGTGGCTATGTAACATTTTTTTATGACATGGATCCACGATGTATTATTGGTGGCCGTGACTTACATTTATGAATTCAATCATTTGTACTCTGAGCATGGGAATGCCTACTTTAGACATGATATCATATTGTCTAGATACTTGTTTGTTTGCAAGTTACCGATTGGTGCGTTCTTTGTTTCCAACACACACACACATCTTTCGCAAAGTATTTCAGTCGTCACAAGCTCTGACCTCATACTTTGGGGGGCATTCTGTTACACATTATTTTGGTCACCTTGATGATGACTTCACAAGCATGTAGTCATGCCCTCATGATCATCTTTTTCCTGAGAAGAGTGACTTTTTTCCTCCTCTGCAAACCTATTTTTTGAAAGGATGCTGCAGGCTGCCCATATAGTACAATGTGGAAATCAATGATTTCCACAGGCTTCTATATAAGTAGGGTGCAACGAAGTTTGGAAGCCAAAAGAGGAAAGAGTTTCAAGAAGTTTCTAGAAGAGGAATCTTCCGGAATGTGAGGTGGCGTCTGTATGGTTACGATCCTACTGACTTCTCTGATCTGGTGGGATCATCCTCATCTTTTTAACCACTTCAGCTTCTCCTTTAATAATGGGCTTCTCATGGAAAAGGTTAAGCACAATTAAGCAAAGTTGAGCAAAGGATTGCTGGAAGAATAGGCTGGAGATTGTGTGAAGAATACTATTTTAGTTGATGCTTGAGGTCTGCATTCACCAATCAAGATTTTGAAGATCACCTTCACGAAAACTCCGGGACAAGTATAAGTGTGTGTTGGAATGAAGGACCATTAAAAGGGAACTTGTGACATCAAGGCATTTCGGTTGTATCTTCCTCTTTTATTCAATTTAATATAGTGGCATGTTTCTTTCCCATAAGATCATTCTTATCTTATTACATGACTCCTTGATCAAATGTTTAAGTTTTCATTGAATCTATCATAGCTGCTTTCACTTTGGTTGGTTTGTGTCACTGCATATCTGGTTTCACAAGAGCACCGGAGCGAAGCGGGAACAACAAAGATACAAGGAAGTGATTCCAAAGGTGAGTCATCAACTCCTTCTTTGCTAGTTAGATCAATGATCGTAACTTAGGGAAAGCGTCATGTCCTGTCCTATTTTGTTCTAGATCTAGGTGGATCCAGGGAGATTAGTTCATGTACGCATCTACCGATTTATCCCATAACACATATGCCTTGGTTGTTTTCCGCTTCCACTTTACAACCTTGTGATGGTCCACTCCAAAACCTGTGCAAAAATGGAAGTCTTGTTTAGACCATCGATCCTTGATAACCTGGAACATTGGCAAGTCTTTGAAGATGATGACCAAAACATTAGATTTATGGAAAATAGTAGAGAATTCACTGATTCCAAGAATGGTCAAAATAGGGAAAGGGACTACTGAAAAGGAAAGGATAGAGATACTATACCTCACAAGATAATTCAAAGATACCTTTGCTTGTAATTATGATGAACTAAAGGCTTATAGGGGTGATGTTATCCAACATGCTATACGTTTGACAGAAGGATCCAAACCTTTCTAACAAAAGTTAAGACATATCAACCCAAAGGTTGCAAAATAGATACAAAAGGAACTTCAAAAGATGGTCGATGCTGGTATCATAGCTCCCATTAGATATTCATCATGGATGTCAAATTTTGTAGTTGTCCGAAAGAAAAGTGGTGATATCCACTTGTGTGTATATTTATGAAACCTTAACCAACTATCCTTGAAAGACAATTACCCCCTCCCAAATATGGAAAATTTGTTACAGAGGGTTACCGGGGCAGGGATGATGTCCATGTTGGATGGATTTTCTAGATACAACCAAGTGTTACTCAAAAGAGAAGACCAACTTAAAACGACATTTACCACACTATGGGGAACATTTATGTACTTGAGAATGCCTTTTGGCCTTATGAATGTTGGTGCCACCTTTCAGAGAGCGATGGAATTTGCCTTTAGGGATCTCATTCAGAAAATCATATAAATTCACCAAGATAATCTGACAGTCGTATCAAAGGAGAGGAAAGACCACATATCACACCTTAGAATTGTTTTTGAGAGTTGTAGGAAGTATGGTATCTCCTCGAACCCTAAGAAATCTGTCTTCGAGATAGATAAAGGGAAACTTTTGGGACACATAGCCTCAGAACGGGGATTTTTTGTAGACCCTGAAAGGATCCAATCTATCAAGGATGTACACCCCCCCCAACTAACAACAAATCCCTACAATCCTTTTTCAAAAAAATAGATTTCATTCGAAGATTTGTCCCAAACTTTGTCGAAAAAATAAAACCCATGAGTGCATTATTGAAAAAGGATATGATGTTTAGGTGGGATGATAAGGCCATTAAATCCTTTGAAGACACAAAATATGATATCTCCCAAG
>SNQJ01S0106028.1:1297-26949 GCA_010110895.2 Picea sitchensis | reverse complement strand
AACTAAAATGGGGGGGTCCGGAATGAAACAAATCCAGGTGGGCCCCATCGCAATGTGGTGTCACCTTATCGCGTCCAAAATCCCCCTCTCCAAAATTTTACCAGCTATCATTGTTATGTTTCACCACCACCTTTTGTAAGTTCCACGTCATGACCCCGTCATCATGTCCCATCCATTTAATCGTTGCAGGTCATATCTTTCCCATTCTCCTTCCAATCACCAGTGCATATGTCGACCAGAGGTACACTTCAGACATCCTTCATCCTGCACTCTCATGCTCTAAATGACACGTTGGCCATTTATGACTGGACACATACCTGTTTTCCATATGACCTGTCCTTGTTCGCCCAAATGGATACCCGTCCACTCAAATTCAACCTCATTTCGGACATCTCCCATTCCATTCACATTCCCTTCGTACCAAGAGATTTATTTTCCTCCGTCTCTGCAATGCTTCATCTAGCCACAGCCATTACCACTAACATTTTGTTTGAATTGCAGGTACTCTTCACAGCAATGGCCCCAAAGTCCAAGAAAGCAGAAGCCAAGGAGAATCCTTTCCTCCCACCTCCTGTCGACCTCGACAAGATCCCATTGGCTGATAAAGATCATTTGATATTGGACACAAGTTGCGAATTTGATTTTTCGGAGTTGCAGTCGTGGCTCAAAGACACTTTCATAGATCAGAGAGATGAAATCAGGCTCTGGGAGTCCAATCTTCCTTTATATCTTTTCCCCAAGTCCATCATTTCCATGAATTTTCCCTAAAATGCCAGGCTCATTACCTTCCCGACCAGAGAGCCATAGTCTCGTCATCAGGAGAAACTCTATTCTTAATCATGCCAGAGGCCATTGATCAGATGATGCAGATACCCAGAAATGAATTTTCCTCCCCTTTCAATCTCGAAATCATAACAGAGTTATACCAGAAATTATATTTTCCTCCAAGAGCCCAGATATTTGAATTTTTTCTCCCACAGGACGCTCAGTTCCCCAAATCAAATCCCCCCTATTATTCCTCCATGTTCTCAGAAAAGGGAAACCAAGTCATTTCATCACTCTGTTGTCCGCTTGGTTATTTTTCAGACTCATGCGTGGATGAGCCTATATTGGGTTTTTTGTCCATTTTCTCTATCGAGGAAAACTCTACCACTCAGTTCGACTACAACACTTTCCTGGCGAAGAACATTCACGATTAGTTTTCATAGTTCGCCATAGAGGGCATGTTCCTGTACTCATCCATCCTAACTTACATGTTCATCTTTTTTCAGGTGGATAGGTTCTCTTTCTCAATGCAGAACATGGAAAAGGAAGGAAAACCTCAAGCAGTCACATTATGGATGTTGTTGCTTAGGAGAAACTCCACTGAGTTCACTTTTAAAGAATTCATTGAATTTTTTTATCATCTAGTTGTAGGGATTCTTAGTGGCAGACCTGAGCCGAGGATCAATGAAGAAATTCAAAGAGTTTTGCACCTTTTAGATCTGGTAAATACTGGAGTTTGGTTTCTATACCATAATCACATGGAAATCAGAGTGTATGGGTGTGAACTAGCTCCATACAAGTTGCCTAAGTATGTGCCTATTTGAATATTCGCACTGGAATATATTCCTCAGATGATAAACTCTGATGACATCCATTTTGTGTCTCTGAGGAAAAAACAATAGATGAGGATCATAGGAAAAATAGGCCCATTTATCTACAACAGTCGAACTGCTGGGGAAGAGGCAGACAAATTGTTGAAGGAGATGAAATTCAGCACTAGTTTTATTTAGAGATATGAACCCAGTGGGATCATTGTAGAGATGAGGTCCAAGAACAAACATTTACCCTATGCCCACACCCTCAAGCCAGAAATAAAAAAATATGTGAACCAGACAGAATGGAAAGTAAATACTCTGGTAGATACAGAGCCACAGGAATCTCTTTCAACATCTATCTCACCGACTGCTACTCCTCAGATACCCACGGAAAAAATGCCAAGAAAGGTTGATTCACCTTCAATCACTGAGGTATCAACAGAAGAATTCTGAGTATACAACAAGAAACCCAAAACCACTCCTACTACTCACATGTCTGGTGAGGAAGAGCCCTACTCTGCCATAGTGATTGAGAGAAGACAGTAGGTGGTGTCAACTTCTTCTTCAAAGAAGCAGACATAAATAGTTGTGACCACCCAAACTCCACAAGGATCTGCACCTATAAGCATCTTTGAGAAATATGATATGATTAAAAAGAAGAACTAGATGCTGACTAATAGCACTTACTCCCAATTCTGGAAGCAAACTTCCACAACATAGAACAAACTATTATCAGCCTTTGATACAGAGAAAGGAAGAATGCATCTAGCATTCCTGCAAGCACAAGTGCCTCACCCCAAAGAGATCACTAACTACAAGAGGTCAGTTATTGTTTTTAATACTAAACAAGTCCATCCAACTGACCAGATGGATTTGCATAGACAGACTGGAGAAATGGTCTTCTCCACATTAGCACATGCTTCCTCTACTGCAGCTAAGTTACAGGTGTCTTTAAGCAATGTTTAGACCCAATTGAATTTGGAGAAGATATCCTCTTTTGAAAAGGATAATAAAATAAAATCCTTAGAGGAGTTGGTGCTTAAGATTGGGTACGATCCCTCAAATGTTAAAGCAGCAGAGGAAATGTTGAAGAAAAATAATGTTGACATTGCATATTTGAGAAACCAATTGAAATTGCCACCAACAGAGGATTCACAAGCTAAAGAGGTAGCTGAAGCCGAAAATGAGAAAGAAAAATTGTTGAAGCTTATCATGTAGCACAACGCACAGCTCAAAGAAATGGAGATAGAGTTGGAAAGATTATTGAAAGAAAAGGAACAAATGACACCAATGGAATTCATCCCATTGAGTGCAGTTCCCATTGCAGGAGTAAGTACAACAACAGTTCCAACAACCACTACAACATAAATTCCATCAGCATCCCCATTGACAGCACTGGAAAAAACTGTGGAGCTAGCAAAGTCCATGGGGCGAATGAATTTGCAAGAGACAAATATTAATAGGTTGAAATGAAACAGCTCCAGAAAAAAACAGTGGCAGGCAAGACATTAGCAGAGGCTAAGAAAAACATATGGACATATATTGCAAAATCCATAAATGAAATTTGGCCCATGGTGAAAATCATGTTTGAGAAACATGAGTTGGTGTTAAAAAGTAGGCAAGCCATTGACAGGATAAGAACAAAGCTGGGTGAGATGCCCTCAACGGCCAATGAGATCATCCAGTTTCTGAACTCCAAAACCATAGAAGAGCTGGAAGAATTGAAAGTCGAAGACAGAACAAAGACCATCCTCGAGATAAAAAGAGTATTGACTAAAAGAGGATTGATGTTACAGTTGGAGGAAAAGGCTCAGAACATGGACATTGGAGTTCAAAGATTTTTTAGCAATATTGAAGCCTTACAAAAAAAGGGTCTTCCTGATCTATGTGACCTAAATGATAAACTAATGAATCTGTCTGATTACAAGCAAAGGATCGCAAACGTGGCCAAAGAAAGTTCTAAGTTTTTAGGGATACAGGGCAGCATCACGGGCAAAGAATTCTTGGATACTCTACAACATGACCTCGACATTCAACACGAGATCAAGCATGTCTTCATCGTCAAGCCAACTTTTGATAAATACACTGAGATGGACGAAGTTTACCGCCGGTTATTGAAAATTACCATCCCAAGCACACATAGATGGGATGAGATGTGTGATTTGATTGAGTAAAGGAAAAGCATCATCCACCTCAACATCCATCTCAGCATCCAGCTCAGTGTACAACACGATTGAGGTCATTTGAATGACTCAACAACGGTCTTCCCCGAAATCAACATGTGATATTCAACACATCATCATCAATTACTACATTTCCGCATCTTGTTAGATTAGTTAGTTAGATTCATACTCTTTCACGTCCTGATCATTAATGACAGGGTCATTGTAACTTTTATTATAAATATTTCTCACTTAGAAGTAGGAGGGGTTGTTGATCTTTACGCTCGATCATGCTCTGGTTGTTGTAATTTGTATCAAGAAGTTATTCCAGTAATACAAAGAGAAGTTTCACAGGATTCCTGTGTGTCAAATTGTTGGTGAAGTTCCCTCTATCTGCGTACAATTTTTTCCTTTCTCAGTCATCATATTGCCTTTCAAAAATCTAATATTTAAAAAAAGTTAAAGTTGCAGAATTTACCATTGTGTACTCTATTCTTAATCTTTTACAGATTTAAATGTTTTTCCTCCGATATTATAACAAAAAAAAATCTTAAATTCTTTTTTGTTCTAACTGATATCTCACCTTTTCAGCAATACACCATTTTTATTTCTAAAGAATCCAGCATTAACACTATCTCGCCCTGTGAAATGAATCTTGTAAAGTTATCTTTAACTTGTATCTTTTAAAAAAAGACCCCATAGCCCAATGGAAGCGTAATTGATATTCAACCACTTCATTCAAAAACAATACCAACAACTCGGTTATATTCTTTCTAACTAGCCTAAAATCCTTGAAAACTCAAACAAATCTAGAACTCACAAAGGGATCCCTCTCTGAAACTGGTAGGGCTAGCTTCTAGTTTCGAAGCGGTTGGTTAAGGTTACCTCTGATAAGTTTCTTCTTACCTCATAACAACCTCTGGGAACTTACAGAGTGATAACACCCTCTTCCATAGGAATATGCTTCTTAGTTGTTGATCTGGTGAAAGGTCTTCTAGGATTGATCGATTCTACAACAACAGGTGGAGAAAAGACAATATTCTTACCCTTCAAACATCTTACTTTACTAGATGAAGTCTCCATAGCTGTAGGTTATCCCACAAAATAAATTTCTCTATCAAGAGGTTGTGATGGACCTTCAACTATTTTATCAGTAGACTAAATGGACATATCCCTTCTGGTCATATTCCTCTTTTTACTTGACTATGAGTGCATTGTATTCTCATCGGGAGTAGGTGTTTGTAGTTTTTACTGTGATGTGTGAGAAACATCTGGTTGAAAGCCTCATGCAGCTAGGAAAACATCTCAATCAATATTGGTCTTCTTCAACTCTTCCAATACTAGCATTTTGATTAAACGAGAGTGAAAAACACTAGTATCCACTTTCTTGGATTTATCTTTGTCTCTATCTAACATCTTGCCAATACTCGTAAACATATAAAAGGGGATGTTCATGGACTCTTTCCCGGTGAAGTGCAGTAACAATCTGATATGGTCTTGATAAATCATATTGAACCTCCCTTCACAAGTGAAATTCCTCTGAATAACTCTAATAATTTTGTCAAAATACTCCAGCATATGAATTTTTGGCACTCCCTTGGATAGGTTGTCTCCTTGATATTCAGGTTTTAGGAATTCCTTGGAAAATGTAGAATTCAAAGACATGGATTTAAACCATTTTTCACTATAAGAAGGTATCTCTTTGGATATAGAAATAGATTTCTATGAGGATTAAAACTCCAATTCACCCACCTTAGTCTTTTTCCCACTAAAATTGAGTGCAAAGTGTTTAGCAACCTCGAGATGTACTCTTTTCATTTTCTCACAAAAAACCAACCAACCCACTCTTTGAAATAATTTCTTGAAAAATGGTTCATAAATTATAATCTATAGGTCATGGGGCTTAGCCTTGACAATTTCTACCCCTTTGTGAACTTTCTTACCTTTCTAACTGTCCATGATAGTTGTTTGAAAACCCCTTACCCTTTTATAACAATTTTTATATGATGTTCTGAGGAGGATTAACTCCTTCCATTTGATTTGGAAAATGAGGAATTTGACTCTTGGGAGAAGTAAGAGGTAATTTTGCAGGTGAAAATGCAATTTGTATAATATGAGGTTTTGAAAAAGGAGGAGTGTGGGGTGAAGAAGATTCAGACTTAACAGAAGTTGGCTTGGACTTGGGTATAGCTGAGGAGATTTCAAAAGAAAGTGAGGTTCCTTATTCTTTGGTTACTGGAAATTTAAATGAATGAGGAGTTGGGGAACCTAAGAAAGGGAAATCATCCAAACTTTCAAGTCTAAACTACTTAACAATTTCAAGAGATGAAATAAAATCAAGGCTTTCTAAAATTTTGCCTTTCAGCTCAGGAGAAAAAGGTGTGTATTCAATATAAAAATATTCTAATTCTGACTTTACAAGATTTTCAACTTCAGGTAAATGAGGAATCTCAGAGACTGGAAATGGTGTGTATGGAAAAAAGAGTCAGGTAGGTCTCTAGAAATACTTGAATATTTAAAAGGGGAGGTTCCTTGCAAATATTTTCCCTTCCTATTGATTTTTTCTAGATCAGGTTTAGGTGTAGCTAGAAGTGACTATTGGCTATCCCTCGTATGCCTTCTCTTGGGAGCCACAAATGAACATTAGAGTAGCCAGGTGCACCATTGTAGTCATTTTGTTTACTAATTTCTATAAACCAACAAAATCAGTAGTGTCCTTGTCATACAACCCAGGGAAATATCTTCAATCCACCTCCCTGACAATGACGCCAAAAATATTAGCACTAGAAGTCTCACCTAGAATGTTGTAGGTGTGAGCCTAATAACCATTAGAAACTTTGTAGGTTTATTAAAGATAATAATGTTTTCAATGTGTACCAAATGGTTGAGACACTCAGTTAAAAATATCAACACAAAACCTCCATGAAATACACATCAACAAGCAAGGCTTCAATAATTTCATATCAATATTTAGGAATATCAAATGGAAAGATGGAAGACTTAGTAGGACATATGAAATACATGCATCAGTTTACATCAGGAAGTTCTGAAACAAATATAGCAGAAGTCTCATTATGTAGGAACCTCCTAATCAACAGGACAGAACTTTGATAATACTTGCATCAATTACAAATAATAAATCATGTATTGTAGTAAAGAACAAGCATAACAATGAATCCTTCATCAACATCTAGCATCAAAGTGAGATAGGAACACAGATGTGATAGTAGGAGAACAAAATGATCATTCACTATTAAAGATTCTTAAATATGATGCATACAGTGTGGAAACTTTGTTATAGTTGAAAAATAAAGATAAGAGTATCACACTATGGCCATTTAACCCTCTCATGGAGTTACAATACATATTAAATAGAAAAACATCCAAAAATATCTCTAGAATCTGCCACCTAGATTCTACATAGGATCATGTGCCTAAAAGAGGCATGGCACTAGGTGCACAACATAAATATAACAAGAATGTTATATTTCAGGAAACTGTTGGCATCATTGAAGGCAACTGTTGACAACTTGTTTCATGTGGCTTAACTGAAGGTATATCCTTGAGGCAGGTGGCCCATGATGTCCAAATGATCTTTGAGGAGCTTATTCAAACTCAATCTCACATCTAGTATTCTTCATCAACTCAAAAATCCTCGTGAAAACCAGTTTGCAACACATGTGCTACAAATTGTCCCAAAACAACCAGTTCATTGCCTTTGACAACACGCACTACAAACTTTCTTGTAGGTGCGTTTTTATATTCAAAATTGATTTCAATTGTTAAAACTTGTACAAAAACCTGGGAAACCTTTTTAGAACCTGCTACAATATTCTGAAACATGAAGTAGCCTTTACATAGTTCATGTGAATATGTTAACAACAATTTAAGATAAAAATCATTGATGAGGGTCATAATTATGCATATAAAATAAACCATGGAAAAAAGTTGATGCTGATGTAGAAATGATGTCACGTCTTCATATTTTCCTGGTGCTTCTTCTAGTAGCCACACGATCTAACAAATCCAAACTTAATTTTTCTATCTGCTCCCTGAATGGTTGCAATTATCCTTTCAACCTCCTGATTTCAGCTTGGCAAGCTCTTTTCTACCTATACACATTCTTCAGTTGCCTATGGAGAGGTAAGGATCTCTTAGCCAAATATATTTATTTATCAATAGTTTTTTCATATAAATCTAAAGTATTCTTCATCTTTATTCGGGCCTCCAGGTTTTCCTCCATCAATTTTTCGTTTTTAGCTCTTGTATCTTTAAGTTGCCTCCTGAGTCTTTTGAAAGTACGATTTCTTTCATGATAAGGGGATTTGATGTCAATAATATCTATTCGCTTCCTGGAAGGATGATTTTTATACTTTTGTTGAGCTGAGCCTTTTGATGTACCCTCTTCCATAGGAATATGTTTCTTAGTTGTTGATCTAGTGAGAGGTATTCTAGGCTTGATCGGTTCTACAACAATAGGTGGATAAAATACAAGCTTATTACCCTTAGGACTCCTTACTTTACTAGATGATGTATCCATAGGTGCAGGTTCTTCCACATGAGAAACTTCTCTATCAGTAGTTTGTGAGGGACCTTCAACTATTTTATAGGTAGAATAAATGGACTTATCCCTTATGTTCATCTTTCTCTTTTTACTTGACTCTGAGTGCATAGTCTTCTCAACATGAGTAGGTGTTTGTCTTTTTTATTTTGGTGTGTGAGAAACATCTGCCTGAAACCTTGATGTAGATAGGAAAACATCCCAATCAGTATTGGTCTTGTTCAACTCTTGTAATACTCTCATTTTGATTAAACCAGAGTGAAAAACAATAGTATCCACTTGCTTGGATTTAGCTTGGACTATATCTGACATCTTTCTAATACTCTTGAACAGATAAAAGGGGAGGTCAATAGACTCTTTCCTAGTGAATTGTAGTAACAATCTGATATGGTATTGATAAACCATATTAAACCTCCCTTACAAGTGAAATACCGTTGAATAACTTTGAGATTTTTTTAAAAATACTCCAGCATATGACTTCTTAGCACTCCCTTGGATAGGTTGTCTCCTTGATATTCAGGTTTTAGGAATTCCTTGGAAAATGTAGAATTCAAAGACGTGGCTTTAAACCATTTTTTAGCATAAGTAGGTATCTTTGTGGCTGTAGAAATAGATTGATTTGAGACTTCAAACTCCAATGCACCCAACTTAGTCTTTGTCCCACTAAAATTGAGTGCAAACTATTTAGAAACCTCGGGATGTCCTCTTTTCATTTTCTCACAAAAAACCAAGAAACCCACTCTCTTAAATGCTTCCTTGAAAAATGGTTCATAATTTATAAGTTGCAGTTCATGGGGCTCATCCCTGACAATTTCTCCCCCTTTGTGAACCTTCTTAACTTGTTAATTTTCCATGATAGTTGTTTGAAAACCCTTTACCGGTTGCTTGTGGAGCCTCATTATCTTCCTGATTCAGAGGCATTTTTTAGCCGTTCTTGGACCCCATTCCCTAACGGGGAGTGTGGGGGGGATTTCCCCCCACAATTGTTTCTAGGGAGGCCTAGGGGGGGATTTAAAAATTTTTGTAGTCCCCCCATGGCGGGTGATTCAGGGGCAGCGCCACCGAAGTGAAATATTGGAAAACATTACCTTGTAAAATATTGTAATTTTTTAGTCAATCGAGACCATTCATTATAAGGTCGAATATCTGACGGTAGAAGTTATTTTAGGTATTTTTTCCCTAGAAGGAAACCCTCTTTTATGAGGGAATTGTATTGCGGCTGTGTATGTTTGTGATTATTGTATTCTGAGAGAGGATACTATGAAATAAAGAAGAGGAAGTTACAGTGGGCATGTTGTAGGTTGTATCCCTTCATTTTGCTGGATAATAAAAAGGAAGGACCTGGAAACTTCTCTACTGGATGTAGACCACACTGGGTGAACCATGCATATCTGTGTCTTTATTTTATTGTGTATCTTATGTGTTTTATTTCTTCATTTGTTTTATTATATTGCTCTTCCATCTTGTATTTATAAAAACTTGTATTAGACTTAAAGGTAACTCACAGGAAAAGAGGGTTCATGTTTCGAGTGGGAGCAATGGAGGAAGATGAAAAGTTTAGGGTCGATAAATTTAACGGCCAAAACTACCAGTTATGGAAGATGTAGATGGAAGATTATTTATATCAGAAGGATTTATTCCTACCATTGGGAAGAATAAAAAAGAAGCTAACGACCATGAAGGATGAAGAATGGGATGTTCTTAACAGAAAGGGACTGGGAATGATACAATTGAGCTTGGTAGCGAATTTGGATTTCAATATTTCAAAAGAAAACATAACGAAGGAGATGATGGACGCATTGGATAAACTATATGAAAAACCCTTGACGTCCAATAAGGTAGTTCTAAAAAAGATATTATTTAATATAAAGATGTCAGAAGGTGGGTCTTTTGCAGATCATTTAAATGAATTTAATACAGTTACTAATCAACTAAATTATGTAAAAGTGGAATTTTATTATGAGGTTAGGGATCTTCTAATCTTGTGCTCATTGCCAAAAATATGGAATGGATTGGTCACGAATGTAATAATTATGTCTCTATTTCAAACACTCTAAAATTTGATGATGTTGTTGGTGTTATCCTTGGAGAGAAAATGCGTCAGAAAATAACATGTGACACATCAGGTAATGTGTTGATAGTGGAGAATAGGGAAAGAAAAAAGGATAGAGGAAAGGGCCCAGGGAACCGTGGGGATTCTAGGAATGGAATATCCAAATATAGAATGGGAAAGATAGAGTGTTGGAATTGTTGAAAGAAAGGAGATCTGAATAAAGAATGCAGAGCTCCAAAGAAACAAAGAGATGGATAGTAGGAGAAAAATCAGAAAACAAATGTAACAGGTGATGTGTTACAAGATTCTTTGATTCTTTCTGTAGATAATATTTTTGAGCCTTCGGTAGTAGATTCATAGGCTTCATTTCATGCCACGCCCATAATAATTTTTTTCTAGATTATGTTCAAGGTTATTTTGGATAGGTTCATTTGGGTGATGATGCACTATGCAAAATTTTTGGAATGGGTAAAGTACAAATAAAGAAAAAGAATGGAAACCAACGGTTGTTGAAAGAGGTAATTCACTTTATATATCTAAGGAAAAATTTGATTTCAATAGGGAAGTTGGAAAGTGAAGGTTGGATATCTATATTTATAGATAAGGCGTGGAAGGTCACCAAAGGATCACCAGTGATAGAAAAAGGAGAGAAGGTAGGTACAATGTATTTATGTACTGGTAGTATTGATTTTTATATCTCTTTAACTTCTACAAGAGTGGATACAACACTGTGGCATCATAGGCTTGTACACATGAGTGAGAAGGGGATGCAGACACTTCACAAAAGAAATTTGTTGCCAAATCTTAAATTGATTTGGATTTTTGTGAGCATTGTGTTTATGGAAAATAAAAGAGAGTCAAATTTCTCTGATTAAGAAAAGAAAAGAAGAGTGAAAGGTTAGAGATTGTGCATACATATGTATGGGGACCAGCTCAAGTATCATATCTGGGTGGATCTCATTATTGTGTTACTTTTATTGATGATGCAACTAGAAAAACTTGGGTTTATTGCATTCAACAAAAATCCGATGTTTTTGATACTTTTAAGAAATGGAAAGCTTTGGTTGAGAATGAGACAGACAAAAGGTTGAGGTGTCTCAAATCAGACAACAGATATGAATATTGCAGCAATATTTTTTATGATTACTGTTAATACCATGGGATTCATAGAGAGAAAATAGTTCCAGGAACACCATAAGAAAATGTTGTGTCAGAAAGGATAAACAAGACAATCATGGAGCGTGCAACGAGTATGAGATTGCATGTTGGGTTGCCCTTATAGTTCTAGGAAGATGTTGTAGATATTGTTGTTTACTTAATAAATAGAGGACCTTCAATCTATTTGGATGGTCGAATTCCAAAGGAGGCATGGACAAGTAAAAAGGTAAACTATTCATTTTTGAAGACTTTCGATTGTGAATCATTTGTCCACATCGATAAAGAAAATAGAACAAAGATTGAGGCAAAATCCAAGAAGTCTACCTTTATTGGATACGGTGTTAATGAATTTGGTTATCGCTTATGGGATTATGAAAATAGCGAAATCATTAGGAGTAGAGATGTCATATTCAATGAGAAGGTCATGTACAAAGATCAATTGCATGGAAAGAATCAGGAAAAAAAATAAAATACATAGTGCTTGATGAGATCATTGAAAAAGAAATTCAAAAGGTACCAAAAAATCAAAATGTAAAACAACAGGAGCAATAGGTACCTCAAACTCTTGCAAGTGTTGTTAGAATATCTAACATGTTAAGTAGACCCACTGAACGATACTCTCCTTCATTGTATTATTTATTTTTGTCTGATTCTGGTGAACCAGAATGTTATGAAGAGGCAATGCACATAGACACTAAAATGAAGTGGGATCAAGGAATGAAAAAGGAAATGGATTCCTTTGTAAATAACTAGACTTGGGACTTGGTTCATTTTCCTGTAGGAAAAAGAGCATTGCAGAATAAATGGGTTTACAAGTTGAAGGAAGAAGATGGAGGATAAAAGTGGTACAAGGATAGAGTTGTTGTAAAGGGATTTGCACAAAAAAAAGGTATATATTTTGATGAAATATTTTCTCTTTTTGTTAAGATGACTTCTATTAGGACTATTTTAAGTCTTATGGGAGTAGAATATTTTCATCTTGAATAGTTACATGTAAAAACAACTTTTCTCCATGGGGATTTGGAGGAAGAGATTTATATGAAACAACCACATAGGTATGACATCAAAGGAAAGGATAATTTGATATGCAAGTTGAAGAAGATCTTGTATGGCCTAAATCAATTTCTAAGGCAATGGTATTTGAAGTTTGATAGGTTTATGACATAACAAGGTTATAAAATATGTCATTATGATCACTATGCTTATTTTAAAAGGCTAGAAAATGGAAGCTATATTATCTTGCTATTGTATGTAGATGACATGCTTGTTGAAGGGTCTAATATATAGGATATAAATGTGCTCAAGAAGAAATTAGCTAATTCATTTGAGATTAAGGATTTGGGTGCTGCAAAGAAAATCCTTGGTATGAGAAAAACAAGAGACATGAAAAATCACAAATTGACATTGACTCAGGGTGAGTGCGTACAGAAGGTGTTGGAAAGGTTTAGAATGCATAATGAAAAACTAGTACACCTTTGGCCAATGATTTCAAATTAACTAAGGAAATGTGTCCCAAGACACGAGAGGAGATACAATACATGCCCAAGGTCCCTTATTCATCAGTAGTTGTAGCTTGATGTATGTGATGGTTTGCACAAGACTAGATATTTCACATATAATGTGAGTTGTGAGAAGGTATATGGACAATCCAGGTAAAGAACATTGGGATGCGGTAAAGTGGATTCTCAGGTATTTGAGAAGTACTTATACTCATGCATTAGGTTTTGGAGGTTCAGACATTGTTCTACAGGGATATGTTGATTCATTTATGGAAGGTGATAAAGATAGTAAGAGGAGTACCAAAAGGTATGTTTTTACTATAGGTGGAACAACAATAAGTTGGATTTCAAAACTGCAAAAGGTTTTTTCACTTTCAACTACGAAAGAAGAGTATGTTGCTGCTACAAAGGCTAGTAAAGAGATGATTTGGTTATAGAGGTTTATGGAGGAATTGAGAATGAAGCAGGACAATAGCAGGTTTTACTATGACAATGACAGTGCCATTCATCTTGCAAATAAATCAACCTTCCATTAAAAGACTAAGCATATAGATCTTAGATACCATTTCATATGATTTGTCTTGGAAGATGAACATTTGAAGTTGGAAAATATACATACTAGCCAGAATCCTTCAGACATGTTAACAAAGGAAGTAACCAGGGAGAAACTGAGTTCCTGCTCAGTTTTAGTTGGTCTTCAAGAATGAAGGTGAAGATGAGAAATTTTTCAGGTCCAAGGTGGAGTATAGTCTAGCAAGTATAGTATAAGTGGAGGTTTTGTGATTAGTATACATGTGAGAGATTGTTTGTTGTGGGGTCTGATTATCTTCCTGATTCAGAGGTTTGTTTCAACCGTTCTTGGACCCCATTCTTGAATGGGGGGGTGTGGGGGGTATTTCCCCCCCACAATTATCGCCAAGGGGGTCCAGGGGGGATGATGCCAATTTTTGTAGGCCCCCCCCTGAGTGGAGGATTCAGGGGAAACACCCCTGAAGCGAAATATTGGGAAAAGTTTCCTTGTAAAATATTGTAATTTCATAGTCAATCTGGACCATTCATTATAAGGTCGTAGATATGACGGTAGAA
Organism: Picea sitchensis; assembly: GCA_010110895.2. Lineage (NCBI taxonomy): Eukaryota > Viridiplantae > Streptophyta > Pinopsida > Pinales > Pinaceae > Picea > Picea sitchensis. The sequence goes on along the minus strand of SNQJ01S0106028.1, from coordinate 12,850 downwards.
GTTATTTTAGGGATTTTTTCCCTAGAAGGAAATCCTCTTTTATGAGGTAATTGTATTGTGACTGTGTATGTGTGTGATTATTGTATTATGAGAGAGGATACTATGAGAGAAATAAGAATAACTTGCAATGGTCGTGTTGTAGGTTGTATCCTTTCATTTTGGTGGATAATAAAAAGGAAGGACCTAGAAATTTCTCTGGTAGACATAGCCCACACTGGGTGAACCACGTATATCTGTGTCTCTATTGTATTGTGTATCTTCTATGTTTTATTTCCATATTTTCTTTATTTTATTGCTCTAGGATCCTATTTTTCTAGCATTACCCTTTCATAACAATTGTTATCATATGTATGATGAAAACATGATTATTTAGGGTTTTTTATTTGAATTTTGCACAATTTAGGATTTAATGAATGAAGTATTCATGTACAACAACAGTGAGAGAATGAAAGGACTACAAGTAGGAGATGAAAGGAAAGAAAATAATCCAAAACTGTATGAGGATGCAGTCAGGAAAAAAATTGTGGCAATTTTGTGTAAAATAGAGGATTCGCAGTGCGATCCTTCAGTTTGTAACGCACAATCAAGTTTACAATGCATAATCTTAGACTAGTTTTTATTTAAAGAGGTTTCCAAATCCCCAAGTTTGAAAATAAAAACGACTTTGAAAATATAAAACCTCAGATCTAAGTGAAAGAACAATCAATAATGGTTTTGTCAAGTGAGAAAATAGAGAGTTCGCAACATCTTCAATGCATATAATTCGTAGCACTAACAAGAAAATGCAGTGGATAAGGTCATGGCTGAAAAAAATAGTTGAAAATTGATCTTATTGGTATAAAGAAAGAAACTTGGATCTGCAAAGGCCTAGGGTACAAATACTATAGATTTTGACCATTACAAGAATTTTGTAGCACAAATGCTATGCAACAATTTACAGCGTGCAGAAAAATCACAGTGACTAGAATCCAATATAATAAACCTTCAGACAATGAAATTGATTATTAAAAAGGGTACTTGGTATATCTGAAGTTTCAATTGTTGTCTCATGAGTTAAACTGACAGTTTCTTGAAATCCTTTAATCCACCTTCGTCTGCTACATGCAATTCATAGTGCCATAATTTAAACCAATTTGCAACACGCTATATTCGAATTGATAAACCTGCCTCTTGAAACCAGCTTGAAGAACATGATGAATAAATGCCACTGAAAACAATAGATACTCCTTGCCATGTTTCCAAATCATAATGATATGTGATTAGTGCATGAGGTACTTTCTTGATTCGCTGTGAGCTTTCAGGTGAGTTTGCAGCAGGTTAACTTGACACATGATTTGACCCTCAAACGGTTAAATACGACATAAGGAACCTTTGTACACCCATTTTTAGACAAGAGACAAGAGACATGATAATGATGGTTTTTTAAACCAAGGGTCTGACCAAAACTTACCCCTATTTCTCTAATGATGATGACCATTATCTTGACACTAAGACTATCACATGGACTATGGTCAGATTTATTTACTTATGAAACAATCAAACATAATTTATGACATAAGGAATGACTCAAAAAACCTAAAATAAAAATACCCTATGACTCAAACCTAGAAACTCAAAACATTTGACCCCTATACATATTATGTTCTAACATATGGCTCCACAGGGAATGGAGACCTCCTTGTGAGGCTCCAAGAACATTGCAATTCTAGTGCCTTATCCATTAGGCAAGGACTTATTATTAAAAGAAAAAAAACTAACTAAAAGGCTAGTATTTACAATGAAATGAAGCCACCCATGGCTTTTAGAAAAAATATTTTTTGAGAAAATGATTTTAGAATTCGACGGATGCTCAGTTAAGTCAAGGTACTTGGGCGCATGATGTGATTCCACGTATGAATTCATCGTCATGAATTGCAATGAAGGTTAAGTGGTGACTTGATCGAAGAACTAGTTGGGTGGGTGTGCGATGAAGACATGGGCTCCCCACTAAAGAAACAAACTGTTGGTGAAGTTGGGTGCAACAAAGGCATGCACACTCAACAGAATGCGCAAGAGATGGTTTGATGGATGTGAAACCAAGGATGGAAGCCCATAGAATATTTGGATGCCCCATCAGTGAGACAGGTCGTCTAAGTAAGATAAACACCCAAAACATGGGATGGAAGCTTTGTGATGCGATTGGGAAAGGAAACGAACAAAGGCACAAGTTGGGCACCTTTAACCAAAGAGAAAAATCAGTTGGGTTGGAGTGCGCATGAGATAGGGGCATGAACCCATTGAAGATTCGACTCAAGTTGTGAAAGTGGACAAATGATGAAAAATGTGCGTCGACTTGCAAAAGGTGGGGTGCATCGGTTGGGATAGGTGTTTCATGGAGGAAAGGCGTTCACCTATATAACCAAGCGAGAAACGAATTGGAAAATCATCCAAGGAAAGTTTTTTACTTCTCTCATAATCGCATATTGGTGTTTTGAGATAGAAACCAAGGAAGGAGGGCAAGCTCCCTCCCCAAGGAGCCAAGTAGACCCTGGAGGGTAACTTGTGTTGCCTTGGGGATGGTTGTACTAAGGAAGTTTGGGTGAGCTCATCTAGACAAAGGGAGATGAGGATGGGTGAAATTTTTTGAAGATGAAAGAGTGTCGCAGATCGCACTGTATCTGAGGCTGCGAAAAAAAACTTGCGATGGATGCTCTGCAGGTCTAGAAAGACCACAAAAGATTGTCAAGAAATAAATGGGCGCTCATGTAGTGGAATATCTGTGGAAGTCTTGGTGGTGACATATGGCCGCTCTGTAATGGAGTCTAACTACGAGTCAATTTCAAGTATATGAAGCGCGCACAAACTTGGCAGGAGGTAGGGATGACCGTAGAGTTGTAGTGAAGGTTGCGAACATAAGATGGGAAGATGAGTAGATGTGTTCGTCGTGATGGAAGGTTTGCGATGATGATGAGTTAGGGAAAAGAACTATGAATATTTCAAGTAATGATAAGCCATGTGATCTATGTTTTTTCTTTTGTTGTAACAAGATTTGTGGCTTGGTTCTTTGGAAGATTATAAAGAAATGGGTTTTAGGCCGATTTGGCCGCCCATTTGTACATTTTGTCTTGTTACTTTTCTTGAATGGTTTATTTTAATTTTGCAACTAAGTATAAGATAATGCAACATAACATAAGTAATAAACAAATATGTAATGAAGTAATGCATAGTCTAGATTAAGTAGTTTGGTGTAGCTTTGTTGTCAAACGAACGATTGTGGTGATGCACGGTGACTAGGAGCGTCGAGTGATTCCGTCGCTTGACCATAGGCTCCCCAGGCCCATGACAGATGGTATCAAAACTGATTTTGGTCTAAGTTAGAGATGGATCGGTGAATATCTTCACCATTGGTACTTCCATGACATATGGTATCAGAGCCAAATTAATGGACAATTTGGCAATCTCATTGAGCAGACAGAGCGCAAAAACACAAGCAAGAGAGAAAGGTTAGTTTGGGTGTGTTGAGCATGGGTTATTGAAAATACAGTTCTATGGTGATGGAATGAAGCTCTGTCGCATAATTGTAACAATGATCGTAGAATTTCAAGAGAAGTCAGTGAGTTGGGTCACCGTCATGAATTGGATGGCAGAATGAAGTTTGGTCGCAATGTCGAAAGTTGAGCACAAATTCCACCATGACAACTTCGTGCCGTGCATTATATATATTCATGGTGTCTTGGCGCTAATACATTACAGGATGCAGATATAACATATAGGTAAGGAAGGTTAGGTTACATGCATGGTTTAGATCACAGTTGGATACATTTTCCACCTGCCAACTTCATGTTGTGCACTATCAAAGATAAGTTGGGTCGGTTGGTTTGAAAATGAGGATCGAAAATTTCATATGGATGTCGGTTAACAGTAGGATACTTGACAATATATTGATGTGCATGGTGTACTAATGTTGAGATATTGCAGGGTGCATAGATAATAGATCAAAGAATGGAAGATGGATTTAGTTTGGGAGCCATGAGGAAAGTGACTTGGACAGATTTATGAAACCGTAATGTTTCAGTTGGAGTCTTATGAAGATCTTTTTGGGCCCACCTCACCAAGAAATCTCTGCAATGTTGGTATGAGGCAGCCAAACACAAATAAAGGATGATGAGAGGCAACTGAGTTGGGAGCACAAGAAGCTTGGGACTTAGATGAATTTTGAAGTGTGCAAACTTGGCCTGTTTCGTGAAGCATGCATGACAAGATTGTGCAGCTAGGTCATTAATAGAGCTGCAACTTGAGTCATAATTGTAACCAAGGAAGGAACTAATGGTAGAAGGTACGAGGTTCCATTACAAGGAATATAGAAGTGGCAGCAAGGGAGTCATCAAGAAGTCCATCAAGAACTACAATGGGTATGATGCACGACAAGATATTTGAGGAGGGTTGCAGGTGGTATGGGACATATGGTTGTTGGTGGCATGTGACATCAGGTACATGAATGTTCTTGGGGATCTTGGCTAGCATTGTTATAGAAATATTTGCTTCACCCTATGCAAACTTTCACAGAAGGATTTTTTCCATTTCCCTATGCAGACTTGAAGTCCCTTTTTGCAAATCCCAAAGATAAAAACATTATATTTCCACATATATGCACCCTACCTATAGTACACCATGCATATATGTAGGTTGCACCACTACAGCCCGTGTACATCGAGATTTGTGCCATAAATTAAAAAATTCTATCAAGTTTCCATGTCACGTCACAAGATCCATTATCCTTGACCTTCCATATACTGGAAACATTCTGACTTGACCCTTCAGTTCCACTTGAAGGCTAAAAATGGGCCAAATCTGATCTATGGAAAAGAGGATAAAAATTCAACTTTGAGAGAAAGTTACTCTGGAGAAATTATTCACTTCATATTGAGTCTACATCCCTTTGTCCTTTTAGGTTTGAACATATTGTTCACCCACCAAGATCTTTCCTACTTGATTGAGAACCTCATTGTCTCTCTTATATGAGCTTACCTTTGGTGGAGGATTGAAGTGGTGGAGTCCCAACTGGAAGGGACTTAGTTTATCGGTTCGGAACCATGCCAACACTGAAGTTTGTAATTCATTCACTTCTGTTAATAACATTTTAATAGAAATACTCTTTTCTCGTCCAATTAATATCTTGAAAATATTTGAATTGTTATTCCATGGGCATATTTGTTATGAATGTTGATGTATTATGCTATTGAGTGTGCTAAAATTATATATTATCACCATATGATTTCGTTTCTTGGTTGTTGAGGACAATTTGCGGGTGTATTTCTTTGATTCAAGTTCTCAATGGTGGACTTCATCAAATGTCTGAACGAGGTAGGAATTTTATCTTGTCTTGCTAGCATATTTGTTTATATATAATACCTGAAATTAGAGTTGATTTTTGCAGTCATTTCCATCTATTGTGGTTTACCCCTAGCCATATAGAGATTTTCCTCGTAACAAAATTGGCGAACATATTGGGGATATAATCTTCTTTTTCGGGGTTTGGAGTATTTTTCTCCTTAGATTGCTCTTGTTTATATTGAGTTTCTTGTCATATGACTGCTTGACAACCTTTGTTCATTCCGAGTCTAAGTTTTGTAGTCTTCTCCTTATCCTGACTGTGTTTTGACACATATATGCGGGTTTTTTCCTGACAGTCACGTACATACGCGTGTTGTTTGTTGGGGTAAGAAAAAGGTATAAATATTCTCATTGTTACTTTCATTTGTGATATATCCTTTGTTGATTTTTCTATTAGTTTGAAGTAATTAGGGAAGAAAATAATTAAACATCTTTTGAAAATAATATTAAATAATATTAGATATTTTGTAAACTTTGGGTTTGAATTGTTTTGATTTTATGCAGAAATGAGAAAATGTTGTTAATTGAGGATAATCAAGAAGATAATAAAGATGCATAGGTCCTTGAAGATTAAATAAATAAAGCACGATATGGTTCAAGGAAGATTGGTTTTTATCCTGGAATCTTCATAAAATAGTAAAATCAATCATGAGGATCTCTCGATCCTCAAGCTAGCTTAATTTACTCGTCTTATTGTAATATGTATAGTAGAGTGAGCTATAGAGAGTGAGTAGAATTTTGATCTCCTAATTGTTGATACTTTGTACATCAACCCAGTTGTAAATGACATATCAATTATAGAATTAATGGAAGATTCAAGCGTTTTGAACATTTCCGTGTATTGAGTTTTTCATAACAGTATCTTCTGAAGACCGTGGGCCCAGTCGACAGAAGCTACTGTCTTATCTATATTTTTATCAATTCTGTGGTAATTTTGTGGTTTATATTTCCTTCAACAGTTAAAATAGATTCATGAATGTGTTATTCCATTCACAGACATTAGATGTTTTATTTGGAAAGTACCTATTGTTGTTAAATTACCGATTGTTGTCCAATTGCTCAATTACCGATTGTTGTCAATTTATTGTGTGTTCATTATTTTCATTAAGTTTGAAATTGATGTTCCTTCTTAAATCTTAGTAGATCGTTGTTCCTTTATAATAGATTAATTAATCACTTTTCTTTGAGAGATTGATTCATTAGCATTTTTTTAGATTAAATTGTTGTTTCCTGCATAGATGAATGAGTTTAATAATTAATTGATGTTTCTTTTCAGGGTGTGTTATTGCTTAGAATATATTTATTTTTGATTGTATCATTAGTTTCATATTTTGTAGTTAATGTGTGAAGAAATTGATTATTATAGTAACTTAGATGAATCTAGATTTGTTGTAAATGAACTATCTACATGATTTAAACCTCTATAACTTATCCGCATAGATTTTTCTGACAATCTTGAAAGAAGAAGACGAGTCCTCAGTTGATAAAATTAATGTTAAACTAAGGTTGTTTTTAGGACATCTTTAACACCCAACATTTTGGCGTCATTTTTGGGGATATTGTCAAGGTTAGTATAGGTTGCGTCTCTGAAAGAATGAGGTATTAAAAATGGAAGGTAAGAACATGCGAAGGCATCAAGTAAAATTTCTGTGCCAACTCCTACCTTCAACAGATGCATAGAAGTTACATAGGTTCATAAAGATTGTGTCGGTGTGTATGAATAAGAAGAAATAACTTGAAAAAAAAATCCTTACTGAAAACTACAAAATCCCAGGGCTTAGCAACCCTTGGCAGGAGCACTTTTATAGATGAAATTATCTGAAAGGATGAATCTCAAGCTTCGGTTGGACCTAGAAAAGGTTCTACTTGAGTCCCTCAAGCAACAGAACCACCAAATGCATCTGACACTGAGGTTCATAGTGGAACTGAAGGAACTGAACATAGTTTCCAAAGTACACACACTCCACTTTCCAAACCTTTAGGCAAGGGAAATTCTTGTAATTTGAGAGAAGGAGAAGGGGAGACTAGTGGAGTTGTTGAGGAAAACGCACAACCATTTGAATTTGGATCTCCTTTGATTCTGGAAAGAGAAGGAACACCTAGAATCCCATACATAAGTATCATGGAGAAACCTCCTAAGGTACCAAGTAATCATCCACCCCGAGTAGAGAACCCATACTAAAAGATCCTTGAGGGTTATTGGCACATTTTTTACCAAATGGCACAGCAAAACCAACCATGACCCCAGGCCCAGACTACCACTTTGGAATATCCTATAGTTGATCTGATTGCTAATTCCCCAATGAAATTCATTCCACTACAAAATATTCCAACCTTCAATGGATTGATCTCAGAGGATTCTGACGCATTCTTATTTGAATTTGATGTCCTGTGTGGAGTCTATGACTATACCTATGAACCCCAGAAACTAAAGCTATTTCCTTCCACTTTGAAAGGGGAAACTTTACTATGGTTTATGGGACTAGGGGAAGGAGCTATAAATTCATGGGACGAAATGAAACATGCCTTCCTTACAAAATACCAAGACTACTGTAGAACCAGGGATTTAAAGGATGAAATATTTAAAATGGTTGCAAAAGAAAATGAAACACTGGAAGAATATGTTTAAATATTTCAATATAACCTTCAGAGATCACCTTACGGGACACTACCAAGTGAGGTACTTAAAGCCACTATAATAAAAGGTATGAAGGATGAATGGGTAGAGACGTTAAATTTTATGGGAAAAGGTGATATTTATCAAGAAATGTATGATGAAATTGTCCAATTGTTTATCAGGTGTTTGTGCGGTAGTACATGGACTAGATCAAGAATACGAGGTCACATCACCATAAGTAGCAACATTACTAGTGGGAGTGTCACCTGAGCATAAATTGGTAATGTTTTGCAAAATTTTAAAACCGACATTTTGGGTACTCTGACTACGCAATTGGATGTTCTACAGGCTAAACAAATACAAGCAGAAGAAAAACATTTATTGGCTATATTTTGTCCACGGTGTAGGAATAAACATAGTCCAAGGGAATGTCCCTTGTACATAGTTCGAACCTGCACTATATGTGCCAAAGATCATGTGACAGAACAATGCCCATCACTTCCAGGACTAAAATCTGTCTTTAAAGAAGAAGAATAATAAATGGAACCAGTATATATGACGGCTCAATGTCACCAATGGCAGGCTCGTCCTTCATGTATGCTACAATATCCTTCTTCTTTCTTTCCTAGACAATATAATATGCAACATAATCTATGAAATACATGGCAGGACCAACCATTTTTTAATCCCACCTCACAGTCCCAACAATTGTAGCTAAACCAACTATATATCCCAACTTTGATATTGTCGGGGAACTAAAAAATTTATGTGTTAAAATCCCACTCCTACAAGCTATACAAGATATTCCTATTTATGCGAAAACAATTAAAGAATTATGTGGGGGAAATCATGGAATAAAAACTAAGAATCCATCAACTGTTCATGTGGTAGGAGCCTTATTCGATCTTATTTTAGGAAAACAGGAGCCAGTCAAATATGCAGACCCAGGAAATCCCATGGTAATGGTTTAGATATAGGGTTTCTCTTTCCCAAATACACTGTTGGATTTGGGAGAAACCATCAATATTCTAACCACTGAGACCTATAACGTCCTGGGTATCACCTCCTATGAACCAACTTCAACTTTGTTATAATTGGTTGATAGATCGGTGGTTAAACCGGATGGCACATTACAAGACATAGCAATCTCAATTGACTCTTGGGAATACCCAACTGATTTTCTAGTTATTAACCAAGAAGAAGACTATTTGGACACTCGTGAATATTAGGATGATCGTGGCTAGCAACAACAGATGCATACATAGGATGTTGCACAGGAAACATGACAATTTCTAGAGGAAGTGCTATAAAGAACCTTATGTTATATCCTCCATCCAAACCAAGTCTTACTTTCGTACACTAGTAGTTGCAACCACCCAGATATCTGGAAGACCAGGATAAAACTACATTTACATGTCCTTGGGGTACCTTCGCATATCGAGTCTTTCCCTTTGGATTATGTAATGATCGAGCTACATTGCAGAGAGATATTTTAAGAATATTTTCTGATTTAATTAATGAGGGACTTGAATTTTACATGGACGATTTTACCCCTTATGGCACTAGGTTTGATCAGGCTTTAAGAAATCTAGAGAAGTTACTGGAACGCTGCATTTCTAGTAGGCTATGTTTGAGTCATGAGAAACGTCATATGATGATGACTGAAGGTGTGGTACTAGGACACTATGTTTCTGCAGACAGAATCAAAGTAGACCCAACAAAGATAGAGGTAATCCTTAAATTTCCTAATCCCCATACACAGACCGAGGTACGTAGTTTCCTTGGTTGTGCAGGATATTATATTCATAGAAAATTTTTCAATAATAGTTGCATCTTTACATGCTTTAACTGGTAATGTGGAATTTTAGTGGTCTAATAAGTTTGATGTTGCATTTGCAGAGCTTAAAAGGTTAATTTCAACAGCACCAGTGCTGCAAGGACCAAACCGGAAGTTACCATTTCACATCTCTTCAAACGCATGAGATGTCGCTATAGGAATTTTCCTCGGATAAGAAGAAGACAAGAATCATCATTATATTTACTTTATTAGAAAAAATATTACTCCTGTCGAATTAAATTACACAGTAACAGAAAAAGAACTTTTAGTTGTTATTCATTCTATTAGTAAATTTTGACACTACATAACAGGTTATCCAGTGTTTCTATATATTGATCACTCCGCCATTACATATTTATCCAAAAAACCAATTACTAATGGACGGGTTACTTAGTGGTTTTTGTTGTTGCAGGAATTCAATATCACCATTAAGGATCATTCAGACAAAGAAAATCTTGTTGCATACTTTTTGTCTCTCATACCCAAGACATATAACTCTTTGAAAGTCAAAGACCAATTTCCAGATGAAGATTTGTTCACTGTAACTATTAAAATGCATTGGTATGCTGATGTGGTGAATTGTCTGGAAGTTGGGAAATTACCAGGGCACCTGTCATCAAGAGAGGAAATTAATTGTTCAGCGTAGTGCATGGTTCACTTGGATTGGTGGATATATTTTCCACACAGGGTCTGATCTTCAGACCCGAAGATGTATCAGAGAGGATGAGATTCACGATGTCTTGAAGGCAATTCATGATGAGCCATGTGGCAGACACTATGCAAATTGTATGACTGGGCATAAGGTTTTGCAGATGGGTTATTATTTGCCCTTGATATTTAAAGATGCAAAGAAGTACGTCCAGGCCTGTGATAGATGTTAGAGGATGGGCTGACCAGGTATCTTATGAAACCAAAGGTTAAATGAATGCAAATCCAAATTCATTGCAAAACCAAGCCAGATAATAAATCGAAGCACGAGTAATGAATATAGATCGAAAGATTCGCCAACTAGGTAATGATAAGTGTAATGTAAGCGCAAAGGGAATATCAATCAGAAGGATGACATCAGTTCCAACAACGATTATAATGTGACTTTGAAGGACTAAGATTTCACGCTTATAGTTCTGAAAACAAAACAAAGATAGGCGTGCAAAAGGTGCAAAGAATAAAAGCGTCGTTCATTTGAACATTGCGACAAAAAATCAATGTTTGTGAAACATTGGTGTAGGCAGCTTATGAGACGATGAAAAATGTGAATTGGCTGCCAACAATGGCAACACACTGGTAGAAGCAGTTATCTCTATCAAAAGAAATGAATTCAGATTAGGACAACAGAGAAAAATTTCAACTCAAAAACAACAACCAGAAAATTGTGCAAACATCATCATTTACCATCTTTTCCAGCAATGTTTCAAAAGATGAAAACCGATAGCAGTCTTAAGATCAACAAGTCATGATTTTTATGATAAAATCTTCAATACTGTTGGCATGGACACTGCTGCCAGCAGGCATCCATAGCCTCGACAGGGTTTCCATTTAACCCACTCGAACGTCTGTATCCTATCAAGAAGTTCTAGATTAGAATAAAGGGCTTTTTAAAAAAAGTTTCTCATCTTTTTCAGATTTTCATTTACCCGACATTGCTTCGCTGCCAGCAGGCCTGTTCAGTACCCCGACGAAGTTGTCTTGGCTCCATGCTTGCATTTACCCGCTGGCAGCGGGTAAA
>SNQJ01S0106027.1:7489-35111 GCA_010110895.2 Picea sitchensis | reverse complement strand
CCATGTCACCAATGTTTTTAGGCTGATCTATTGATGAAATCAAAGCACCAAGAAGAAAGGGGACTATGAGTCCCTTCTTCCTCCAAGGGAAGGCTCTTGGACCCTCACAAGCTTGCTCTCCTTACAATAAAGAAAATGAAAATGGTGGTGAAAGAACTCTTTGCAAATCCACTCAATGGAGAGGTGGATTGGTCAATGAAATGGTGCCAATGTTTTCTTGTCAAGGATGGAGTCCTTAAAACAATCTAGGCAGCATAACATTACTTTGAATTCCTTGATAAAATGAGGTGCATTCATGGATTTTTATAGCATTGCATTGGGTTATTGTGTAACTCCTTTGTAGTGTGAAAAGAGGCCATTTAGGGCATTATTAGGTCTTTGACCAGCCCACCATTCGGATCCAGCCCGGATTTGGAGGTCAAATCGGATTGGGAGCTGAACCATAAGTGGTTGGGAGGCTGACCACATTCATAAATGCACCATTTAGCATGTGCGTGGCTTTTTGTGCTAACAGACGCACATCGTGCATGTATGCGTGCACTCTATGTTCTTGTTCTACACATGTGCGCACGTGCCCAACTTCTGTAAAGCGCTCTTCAATTTTTCACTACTTTGTATAGTTTCTAACCTTTTTTGAATGCTGTGATATTAATTCAGGGCCATGAATGACTTCATTACTATTTGACGATGCTGAGTTCTTGTAACCATGTGCTGACGAAATTTCAGTGATAACAATGACCTTTACACTTTTCCAAAAAATGGCACCCAATCGGACTGTTCAAATTTTTCCTTGCAAGCTTGATATTTTGTTGTTTCCCTGTATAATTGAAATATTGGCTCATGCATGTATACGCCCATGCTAGCTTAAAATTATTCTTTAGGGCATATGAAGCATGGACAGAGGATCGAGGTTTGAGTATCGGATTGGAACAGACCATGATGGAGTACCAGATCAACACAGATAGTGATGGAGTACCGGATCAATGACGACCGTGATGGAGTACCGAAAGGGGATAAATATGCAAAATATACGAAGGCAAGGGATCACAGTGTGACAACAGGTGGTGTGATAGTAAAATGGTAAATAACTCTCATCTAGATGGAAGAGCCATCCGGAGGATCATTTATAAATGGAGATTCAATTTACAATGGTCACATTGACGGTAATGATGACATGGTAAGGTAGGCCAAATCCATTAATGACTTACAGACTCATAGGAGAGTTGGCGTCAAACTATATTCACGAGAGTGTTAAATAATGATGACAAGGGATGTGGTCATTATGATAGGGACTCGCGAATGTGAAATCAGATGACATCATTGAGATCATTGTTTGATATGAACAAAGATGTGCCTCGAGTCATTCATATGGCACGGTAGTGAATCATGGGATTATGAGGTTTCTTTACCAGATAGATAAAAATGCATGAATTTGATCCTGTGAGAGACACAATGACCTCGTACTCTCAACATTTTAGGAAATAAGAAAATTTTCTTCATATGTAAATGTAGATGAGTATTTTACAGAATTTCGTGGTAGGGAGTGTGTCATGATTCAAGAGTAATCATATGCTTAATGCATAATCATTCTAATTTCTTTAATAAAATGAAAAATGTTGAATCTGTATGTCCTACTACTAAAAATTGAGCAACAACTAGGAAATATGATTAGAGCTACTAGTCACCTTATTACCAATATCAGATCACTTGAGTACTAGATCACCTGACTGCAGAGTTATGGTCAATACCAAAATAGTGTAGGGTTCCTTCTTCAGTACCAGATAAACGCAGAGATATTGTTCAGAACCAGATGTGGTCCAGTACCGGATGAGCGTAAAAATGACCATTAGTACCAGATGATCACATATAGATGGTTCAGTGCCGGAATAGCGCATAAATGACCATTGGTACCAGATAAGTGCAACAAGATGGTTCAGTACTGGAATAACGCAGAAATGGTCATTCATATCGGATAAGCGCAGAGGTGAACATTGATTTTGGTACTTGAAGAGATTTTGACACAGTACTTGGTGGTAGTGCCTTGTAGAAGTAGTTGGTGTTATGTGATCCGATTCAACTGAAAAACCATGTAGATGGAACAAATACCAACACTTGATGTAGGAATTCTGAGTTTGCATTGGAATAATGCAAAAATAATTTGGTGACTAGACTCCAAGTTATGTGACAAGAAGGTATTCTGGAATTGGATGACTAGTTGTTGAGATTTTAGAACCCTCCTCTTTTGGAATCACGCTGATCACTACTCTTGTTGGCACTTCCTTTTTATTACAAAAAAAATAATCCTAACTACTACTTTTCTATGGGTTTTTATCGATCCCAAATTAGTTAATGCTCACCAGTGTTTTCAATTTTAAAGAGTCTGAAAAAATTAAATAAAACTCTTTATAACATCCTATGGATTTTTCTTGAGCCCGATCCAGTTCCTGCTCACTGGTGTTTTCAATTTTAAAGCGTCTGAAAAACTTAAAGAAAACTCTATATATTGTCCAATGTATTTTTATCGAGCCTAGGACAGTGCTTGCTCATCGGTGTTTTCAATTTTAAAGAGTTTGAAAAACTTAAAGAAGACTCCATATGGTAAATATCCTCCTTATTCATTTATCTACATGAGAACAAAACCAACTTCGTTTTTTGTTAGTTATATCAGAAAAATAAAATAAAAGTTCTATCTAATGACACACCTATGTACATAGCTAAATTAATTCATGCAATTGAACTTACTGTGGTGGGTCAGAAGGAAGAGAGACCCGCTTTCTTACCAGTTGCATTTCATAAATCTAAAGAACATTTTTGACAAAATCCTCTTTTGATAGAGGCTTATGATAAATCTTCAGTCGATGCCCATTTATGACAAAGGGTGTCTGATTCTTATCAATGGTCTTTATCCTTACTGAACCATTGTCATAAATTGTATCAACCTCATAGGGTCCCAACCATCTAGTAGACAATTTACCTTTAACATTTTTGAACCTAMTATYATATAGGAGGTCCCAATCACATGATTGGAAGGAATTATTTTTGATGTACTTGTCATGCCATTTAGTCCTTTTCTATTGTATAAGGGTGGTCCTTTGTAGACCATCTTGTCTTATCTCATCAAGCTCATTTAATTGCAATAGCCTCTATTTTTTAGCTTCATTCATATCCATCCCTAATTGTATGGAAATCTTGAAGGTTTTTACTTGAAATTCTATGGGAAGTAGTGCCTTCTTCACATACACCAACTCATAAGGTGTATGACCTATTGTATTTATCCAAGCTGTCATATAGGCCCATAAGGCCTATGGAAACCTATCAGCCCAACCTTTGTGATGCATCTGAACAATCTTGGTGAGGATAACCTCTATCACCTTGTTGGTTGATTCCACTTGCTCGTTTTATTGGGGGTTATAAGGTGAATATTTTATGTGTTTGATCCTATATTGTTCAGTAAGAGCCTTGACCAAATTTCTGGTGAATTTTGTTCCTTGGTCAGTGACTATTTCTCGAGGTACACCAAAACGAGTAAAGAATTCTTCAAAGAGAAATTCTACAACAGATTGTTCATTATCCGAATACAAAGCCTTAGCTTCCACCCACTTGGTTACATAATATGTGTAGACTAATATGTACTTCTTCCTGTGAGACACAGGATTAACAGGTCCTATGAAATCCAAAGCCCATTTTTCAAAGGGTTCGATCATTACTTGGGCTTGGAGAGGCATTTCATCGACTGCAGTAGGTGTTGGAATTTTTTACAAGAAGTGTGTGATTGTCATTGATGGAAAGAACAACAAGGATGATGGAAAACAGGAAAATCATAAGCTCAGGAGGATAAGAAAAAAATATGCAGAGACCAAATATCAAAAGGGAAAGTGTAGTACAAAAACGTGATCAGGATCAAATCCTTGATCGTGGATCTGCTTCGAGAGTCTTCATGACTGTTGGATAACTTTAATTGGAAGGATAGGATAAGTAGGGAAAAATGGTTGAGAATTCGATTATTCAAATTTCTTTTAGCCATTAGATTGAATTAATGGAAGGATAGGATAAGCAAGGGCTGATATCTGAGATCTCGATCACCCAAATTTCTGTCAGTCGTCAGATTGAATTAATGGAAGGACAGAATAAACAAGGGATGACATCTTAGATCTCGATCACCCAAATTTCTGTCATCCATTGGATTGAATTAATGGAAGGATAGGATAAGAAAGGGCTTAGATATGAGATCTCGATCACCTGAATTTCCATCAGTCATCGAATCAAATTAAGTGGAAATATAGGATAAGAAAAGATGGAGAGCCATTGGATTTAATCCAAGGAAAAGATGCATAGTAGATAGATCGAGTTGTTGATATAAGATCTTAATCAAATGAACATCATTCATTTTGGGTCTAAATATGTGAGGAGGTTACACTCTGGAAAAATATCACTTCAATATTTTTCAATTTGAGATTTGAAATTCCCGAAGCCCGGAGAGCTGGAGAGCCAAAACAAATTCTCAATTGTCGGATCATCCGAAGTAAATATCAGTCATCAAATCATCCAAATAATATCTCAAGCATCAGGTCATCCAAAATGAATCTAGGTCGTCTGATCCAGAGCATTAGTTTAAGATTTGAAATCCTCAAAGTCTGTAGAGCCAAAGAGCTGGAAATTCTTCTCAACTGCCAGATCATTCGAAGTAAATATCAATCGTCAGATCATCTGAAGAAGATCTCAACCATCAGATTGTCCAAAGTGAATTTGGGCCATCTAATCCAGAGCATCAGTTTGAGATTTGAAATCCCTGAAGTCCAGAGAGTCAAAGAGGCAAAATGAATTCTTGATCATTGGATCATTCGAAGTATATCTCAGTCATTAGATCGTCCGAAGAATATCTCAAGCGTCAGATCGTCCGAAGTGAATCTCGGCTGTCTGATCAAGAGTGAAGTTTGAGCCTTGAGATTTCATAAGTCTGGAGACCTTGATCGAGAAAGGGGTCACAAAACCATTGATCTGGTTGAAAGGTCAAATTCCTGAGGTAGAGGCTGAGTCTTTGATTAATAAGGACAGGTGTTCGTAAATCATCGACTTTGAAAGATTGGCATACATAGAAAAGAAGGGTTTGAGATTTGAAATTCTCGAAGCCCATATCACGAAGTAAATCACAGTCGTTAATTTAGGAAGGTGAGATATGATCCACAAAACTTGAAAGGAAAAATATTCACCATCATTTCAGGAGCACTGTTAAGATCATGAGATCGACGGTCTTGTCACATTGCGAGGATTGAAGGTGCGTGAACTTTAAAAATTTGAAGGTGGGACGCAATCAAAACCATGGTTTTGGAGAAATGACACTTGGAGCTTTATAGTGAATTATGGGGTGAAAAGTGGGTTTCCCTCAAAACACCTTTGGTCATTCTTGAAATCGCATGGTGACATGATAACATTTCCCAAGGTCACATTAGTGGAAGTTAGGGGAAGGAGCTAGTTCTTCTAGGATCCACATCGGAGGTTACACATTGAAAAGTCAAATAAAAATCCTTTGCATTTATAATCCAATGACGCTGATCAAACCAAATTTGATCGAAGGGTTGTTGTTTCACTTCCTGGTTTCTTTATCAATTACGATTCAGTTACACTAATTGAATCATTGTTCTGGGACATTGGAATCATGGCTCTTGAGCGTTCTAATATTCCCGACATGGACATTGGAGATTCAAAGAGTAATGGATGATGAGGGCATGAATAAAAGAAATATTTCATGACAGAGGAAATTTTCTATTTCTGGGTAAAATAAGTTGAGCTGTATGTGATCAAGGAGATACCAGGAACAACGCCGAAAATATGTAGAGATGAAGAACATAAGCTAGACAGAGTAGAAATGGTGAAAACATAAGACTGTATGAGAACCTAAGAGCATTAGAAGAACAGAGGAAGAGCATAGGGATAGAGACAACAAGTGGATCCAATCATGAATAGATAGAAGCAAAGAAGAATTGTAGAACAAATAAGAAGTGGTAAGCATTGAAATGTTTGTATTGTTGTAAGGTCTTATTCAAGTAAATATTTATATCTCAGGGTGGTAGGGTGGTGCTAGGGAGGACTATTGTCCTTAGATTTTCAAGTGGGTTCTTGAACAAAGGGATTTGTAGCTTCCATCTGGTTGCATCCAGAAAAACCAGGGTGGTAGGGTGGCACAAGGGATAACCATTATTATTTGTTATACAGGTTGGTGGCTGTGTGACTGGAAGTTGGTGCTTCCATCTAATTGGTTCTGGAACACTCAGGGAGTTGGTGATTCCTTCTAGTGGGTGATATAGAAACCAGAGAGTTGGTCCTATCAACAAGTTGAAGCTTTGAAGAAGAGGTTGTAGCCTGATTTTGAGTTTGTGCTCAAAGAAAGATGATGTACAGAACTTAAAATATTTCCTATCATTCGAGGAAGAAGAGGTTTTCTCCCTTTATGGGTTTCCTTGTGAATATATGTCTCTGTGTATATCATATGTGTGATTTATGTTTGTTATTTATGTTGTTCATGTCTTGCATAATATTGATGATCACTTGGAGAAGGTTAATAATATTTTAATAGGCATAAAATTATTTATGCACAGTGACAACTGATTCACCCCCCCTCTCAATTGTCTTAGTAATTCCAATGATTGGTATCAGAGCTAGTTCCTTTTATCTAAGGGTAGATCCTAGAGCTTAAACAGGACTAGCCATGAAGGAACTTCAACCAATAAGACCCCCCTGTTCAATGGAACAAACTTTTCCTTTTGGAAAGTTAGGATGAGAACCTACATAATGGCTTTAGGTGCAGATGTATGGGTTGTGGTAGAGACTAGTTAAGTAAAGCCAATTGTAATAGCTTATAAGGATGAAAATATGGAACTCATCTTCAATGCTAAGGCTATGAATGTTATTTTGAGCAGCTTGCAGAAGAAAAATTTGTAAAATTTATGCACTTAGAATCTTCCAAAGAAACGTGGGACAAACTCATTAGTAGTTGTTATCACTGAAATTTCGTCCGTAAATGGTTACAAGAATTCAACATTGCCAAATAGTTATGAGGTCACCCATGGACCAAAATTACCACAAAATAATTTCCAAAGGGTCAAAAACTATACAACCAGTGACAAAATTAAAGTGCGCTATGACTACACAGGGCATGGGCGCACATGCGCAAAACAAAAACATAGGAAAAACGCACATACACCCGATGCGCAACTGTGGTCACTAAAAGCCATGCACATATGAGAATGACGCATTTATGAGAGTGGTTATCCTCCCACCTACTTCTGGTTTAGCTTCCAAGTTGATTTGACGCTCAAATCTGGACTGGATCCAACTAGGTGGTTGGTCAAAGACCTAAAAATGCCCTAATTAGCCTCTTTCCACACTACAAGCTGGTTGCACAATACCTCAAAGAGGTGCTATAAAAAGGCCATGGGTGCACTTCATTGTTTAAGGAATTTTAATAGCAAAGTTATGCTACTACTATTCTCTTGAGGAATCCTCTATTCTCATCAAAAGTATACTAGCACCATTACATTGGGCAATCCATCTCACCCCTTGAGTGGATTAGCAATGAATTCTTTCACCATTTTCATTCAAATTTTTAAGAAGAGCTCATTTGTGGGGGTCTAAGAGCCCTCCCTTGGAGGAAGAAGGGATTCATAGTCCTTTTTCTTCTTGGTGTTTTCTTTCACTGATATAAACCTTACCATTGGTGACATGGGTCTTATTGTTTCTTTTGTCCTTATGTTCCTATGCTCATTAGTTTAGTTGTTATTTTATTTATTAGTTTAATTCTTAGTTGTTATTTTATATTTCCTTTTCTAACCCTTTTCCAAACAACTGTCCTGCTTAGCAAACCCAACTAAGCTTGCAAGCACCTCTATTTTGCTCACTAAGGTGACGAAAGAGATGAAACAAATTGGCGACTCCACTGGGGAAAAGTATCAATTTCCTACCCCATTTGGGTTTTTATAGCTCTTCTTTTGGTTTATTTAACCTGTAGGTGCATTAACCGGCCTAAGATGACCTGCAAAACATCCAATTTCAAGTTGAATTGAGAGAATTCCATCTGTAATTTTCTTCATGGCCGTGTGTCAGTTGTGCACGGGTTTTTTGGCCCACAGACACACATCGTGCGCACATGCACCTAAACCACAGTTCTATTTTGCGCACTTGTGCCCATAAGATTGTTTCATTCTGCACATAGGTGCTCAGTGCACCTCTGTCTACTCTGGGACCCACACCTGTGCAAAAAACTACACATTGTAAGTTTTTTTTAGATTTGGGTAAGGCCCTTAGCCTTCTTAAAAGTTATTTCATGCATGTTGTAAGATGCACCACACTTATTTCCCTCTTCATATAAAGGGATTAGTCAAAACACATAGGCACTTAGGGGGTTTAAAATCATTATTTCCTCTTTTGCTTTCATTTTCGCCACATGGATGGATTGCTTTGACTAAAAGTATAAATTGTAATCATTTCTAAATCACATGAAACTTTCATTGGGACTAGAAGTTGGATAACAATCGCTTAGTATAATCTTCTCTCGTGCTTCCAAGCGACCTTGAGAATCAGAAAAATATTGTGGGACAATTTCATCTCCTTTAAAAAGATTAAAACCTTTAGGAGAGGAAAAAAACCCCTCTTGGGACTCCTCTTAGTTTATTTTTCAAACACATCTTAAGATTGTAAAGGGCCCAAACATGCCCACATGCTACAAAGATATGATAGTGTTGAAGTTTACTTTCTTAGATTAAATCACTAGGAAAGTTTTAAAGGTTTTTGTAACGGGCCCATACATGCCCACATCATCACCATCTAGGATAGTTTCAAATATTTTCTTAGATTAAATCACCATAGGGAGTTAAAGGAATAGTAAAGGACCCACATGTCCACATGCTAGTTTCCTAGGGACTTTTGAATTACGCAAGGTTGTACCAAAGGTACTTAGTTAATTAGGTAATCAACACTTGTAAGGACCAAGCGAAGTCCACATGCAGCAAGGTGACACCTAATTCATTAAAACATTGGCACACTTTCACTCATTTACACACAAAAGTCACTTATCACTCACATAGATTTCTTCTCAAAAATGTGGAGGTCAAAGTAAGTTTCCTCCAAAGGGATTCCGAAAAACAACACCCTTTTCTTGACGAAACTATCCACTCCCATTTAATTTCAATGAGGTTGGTTCACACCCCCAACTTCTCAAAAACAACTACATCTAAATTTTTTCTAAAAAATCACTAATTTTTCCTCCACAGGAGGTGCCAAAATAATTTTTTTAGTCTAGGTAGGATTTTGGGGATAGGCATTCAAATAACTCCTCATTATCTGGTTCTGACATTGTCAAAACAGTAGAAGTTGTCAAATAGGGAACTGAAAAATCCTCCAAGTCAAGTGTTCCTAACACCATAAGGTAGGGAGATACCCGTGAAGGGTTGAAGGATGAGGTCCGATTGTTCTATGCATCCCCCCTTGAGGCACCCACCTCTTCGATGGGATCTAGCCCGTGGCCCATTTCTTAGGCCGAAAATCTAACTTCCGCACTTTGACCGAGGTACCTAGTGACCAAATTTTAGGACATCTACCCAGGTGGCAATTGTGAGCTGCAATTACACCTTGATCGAATTTTTTGTGGCTATTGGGAAATATCACCAGCTCTTTTGGGATATTCCCCCTTTACCCCTCATTATAACTGATTATTTCATCCTTCACTAGTTTCTCTTTCGGTGACTTCAGATCCCACTGTTGAGTACTATTGGAAGGTCCAGTGCTATTTGAGTGGAAGGATGTTACATCTTTTATGACATGAGCATTTGTTTTCTTTGATTCCCCACGCAGACAAAACCCACTTATCCACATATATGCTTATTTTTCAAAGCACTTTATGTATGATGCACTTCTGATTACATTTTGATATATATATATATATATATATATATATTGTGTAAAGTTCAAAATTTGCAACAAAGGATCTTGTTTATTTTCTCTCATCACAATTTGCACACATCCACGTAGCTATTCGGACATCATAGGGGACCCAAAAAACCCCCGTCGTTCTAGACGCTTGCTTAACCTCCCTCCTATTTTAGGGGGAGTTCCTAGTCTTTCCAACTCATCGGCACCACCTTCACACATTCTTGTGAGTGCCACTATTTTAGGATAATCTTTGCTTGGTTCCACATTACTTGGGTCCACTTCCCAAGTCCCTCCATCCACTTTCTCTCCTTTACATGGAAGCAGGGGACCAACTTCTTCTCAAGGAGGAAGTCCCAACCCACCTATTCCCCCTCAAGGGTTAGGTTCACAACACACTCAGACCATGGTTGGAACTAATCCTTCCCCCCCATTGCAGATGCCATATTTGGCCTCTCTTAACATACCAGATCTAAGCAAACTCACAAATGATCCTATATTGCATGACCCCACATGGCTTGAAATGCCTACCAAACTACCTTCAGACATCCCCAAGTTTGAAGGAAAGGCAGGAGATGATCCTGCCAACCATGTCATGACTTTCCACCTATGGTGCTCTTCCATCAACATTATGGATGATTCCATCAGACTATGATTATTTCAACGCACACTCACTAGCCCATCAGCCAAATGGTATGTAGATGAAAAATCAGGGTCCGATGTGACATTCAAGTCCTTGGCCAAAGCATTTTTGACCTTATTCCAATTACCAATCCTCCACGACAATGGTATTGAACTACTCTCTAATTTCAAACAAACCTCAGCCACACATATCGTTGATCACATTTGCGAGTGGCGTAGAGGACGTAGTTTATGCAAAGCTGAAACCACCAAACAACAATGTCTTGACTGGTTTCTCAGATCACTTGTCTCTCTCCTCGGTAAAGATGTAGCTTCCACCTTCCCTCTATCAGAAGAAGAATCCGTCAGTAAGGCTCAACAATACGACTTCATCTATTCACAATCAGGGTACTTATACACAATACTCTGTGATCTCCCAAAACCCATGCCATTTGGTCAGGACAAACCCGAGATGTCTCACTCAGTAGACATATTGATTGGTAATACCACACATCACAGTCCTCAACCCCAACCACCACCAATGTATGGAAAACCTCAATATCCGCTGGCATATGGGGGAACCTCTTATTGCCCCCCACCCCCTTATCAACAAAAATGCCCTATTTCTATTCCTCCACACATCAGTGGGCCACCACCGACACCCCCAATACACCCACCTATCCAAACAAATTCTAGTTCCCCCTCTACCTCACCTTATACTTTAAGTACTAGCGGAAGCACCACACCTTCCTGCGTACCTTACGGATCAAAACTCCCATAGAATCCATACTTTCCATTTCCTGGTCCTCCATATCCCATGGCACCCCCACACCCTCACGTTGGGGTGAATTTTGTTGAACCTTCTCCCGTTCAACAATATCAAAATTTTGAACAGCTGAATACAAAAAATCTGACCCACCCGTCGAATAATGCCAAAAATAAAAGAAGAAACAGGAACAATAAAAACCCAGTTCAAGGCGGGAATCAACCCCAACAAAACCAACCTATTGGGGGGCAACCAGAACCATGGGAATCATAACCCCTTGAGTGGATTCCCAAAGAATTCTTTCACCATTTTCATTCAAATTTTTAAGAAGAGCTCATTTGTGGGGGTCCAAGAGCCCTCCCTTGGAGGAAGAAGGGACTCATAATCCTCTTTATTCTTGGTGTTTTCTTTCACTGATATAAACCTTACCATTGGTGACATGGGTCTTATTGTTTCTTTTTTCCTTATGTCCCTATGCTCATTAGTTTAGTTGTTATTTTATTTCTTAGTTTATTTCTTAGTTGTTCTTTTATATTTGTTTTTCTAACCCTTTTCCATACAATTGTCCTTCTTAGCAAACCCAACTAAGCTTGCAAGCACCTCTGTTTTGCTCACTAAGGTGTTGAAAGAGATGCAACAGATTGACGACTCCACTGGGGAAAGGTATCAATTTCCAACCCCATTTGGGTTTTTATAGTTCTTCTTTTGGTTTATTTAACCTGCAGGTGCATTAACCGGCCTAAGCCGACTTGCAAAACATCCAATTTCAAGTTGAATTGAGAAAATTCCATCTGTAATTTTCTTCATGGCCATGTGTTAGTTGTGCACGAGTTGTTTGGCCCACAAACACGCATCGTGCACACATGCGCCTAAACCATAGTTCTATTTTGTGCACCTGTGCCCATAAGCTTGTTTCATTCTGCACACAGGTGCTCAGTGCATCTCTGTCTACTCTGGGACCCGCACCTATGCAAAAAACTACACATTGTAAGTTTTTTTGAGATTTGGGGAAGGCCCTTAGCCTTCTTAAAAGTTATTTCATGCATGTTGTAAGATGCAGCACACTTAGTTCCCTCTTCATATAAAGGGATTAGTCAAAACACATAGGCACTTAGGGGCTTTAAAATCATTATTTCCTCTTTTTCTTTCATTTTCGCCACATGGATGGCTTGCTTTGAATAAAAGTATAAATTGGAATCATTTCTAAATCACATGAAACTTTCATTGGGACTAGAAGTTGGATACAATCACTTAGTATGATCTTCTCTCATGCTTCCAAGTGACCTTGAGAATCAGAAAAATATTGTGGGACAATTTCATCTCCCTTAAAAAGATTAAAACCTTTAGGAGAGGACAAAAACCCCTCTTGGGACTCCTCTTAGTTTATTTTTCAAAAACATCTTAAGATTATAAAGGGCCTAAACATGCCCACATGCTATAAAGATAGGATAGTGTTGAAGTTTACTTTCTTAGATTAAATCACTAGAGAATTTTTAAAGGTTTTTGTAACGGGCCCATACATGCCCACATCATCACAATATAGGATAGTTTCAAAGATTTTCTTAGATTAAATCACAATAGGGAGTTAAAGGAATAGTAAAGGACCCACATGTCCACATGCTAGTTTCCTAGGGACTTTTGAATTACGCAAGGTTGTACCAAAGGTACTTAGTTAATTAGGTAATCAACACTTGTAAGGACCAAGCGAAGTCCACATGCAGCAAGGTGACACCTAATTCATTAAAACATTGGCACACTTTCACTAATTCACACACAAAAGTCACTTATCACTCACATATATTTCTTCTAAAAAACGTGGAGTTCAAAGTAAGTTTCCTCCAAAGGGATTCCAAAAAACAACACCCTTTTCTTGACGAAACTATCCACTCCCATTTAATTTCAACGAGGTTGGTTCACACCCCCAACCTCTCAAAAACAACTACATCTAAATTTTTTCTAAAAACTCACCAAGTTTTCCTCCACAGGAGGTGCCAAAAGAATGTTTTTAGTCTAGGTAGGATTTCAGGGATAGGCATCCAAATAACTCCTCGTTATCTGGTTCTCACATTGTCAAAACAATAGAAGTTGTCAAATAGGGAACTGAAAAATCCTCCAAGTCAAGTGTTCCTAACACCATAAGGTAGGGAGATACCCGTGAAGGGTTGAAGGCTGAGGTCCAATTTTTCTGTGCATCCCCCCTTGAGGCACCCACCTCTTGGATGGGATCCAGGCCGTGGCCCATTTCTTAGGCTGAAAATCTAAATGTCGCACTTTGACCGAGGTACCTAGTGACCAAATTTTAGGACATCTACCCATATGGCAATTGTGAGCTGCAATTACATCTTGATCGGATTTTGTGTGGCTATTGGGAAATATCACCAGCTCTTTCGGGATATGCCCCCTTTACCCCTCATTATAACTGATTATTTCATCCTTCACAAGTTTCTCTTCCGGTGACTTCAGACCCCACTGTTGAGTACTATTGGAAGGTCCAGTGCTATTTGAGAGGAAGGACGTTACATCTTTTATGACACAAGCATTTGTTTTCTTTGATTTCCCACACAGACAAAACCCACTTATCCACATATATGCTTATTTTTCAAAACACTTTATGTATGATGCACTTCTGATTACATTTTGATATATATATATATATATATAATGTGTAAAGTTCAAAATTTGGAACAAAGGCTCTTGTTTATTTTCTCTCATCACAATTTGCACACATCCACGTAGCTATTCGGACATCATAGGGGACCCACAAAACCCTCGTTGTTCTAGACGCTTGCTTAACCTCCCTCCTATTTTAGGGGGAGTTCCTAGTCTTGCCAACTCATCGGCACCACCTTCACACATTCTTGTGAGTGCCACTATTTTAGGATAATATTTTCTTGGTTCCACATTACTTGGGTCCACTTCCCAAGTCCCTCCATCCACTTGGTCTCCTTTACACGGAAGCGGGGGACCAACTTCCTCTCAAGGAGGAAGTACCAACCCACCTAGTCCCCCTCAAGGGTCAGGTTCACAACACACTCACACAATGGCTATAACTAATCCTCCCCCCCCCCACTGCAGATGCCATATTTGGCCTCTCTTAACATACCAGATCTAAGAAAACTCACAATTGATCCTATATTGCATGACCCCACATGGCTTTCAATTCCTACCAAACTACCTTCAGACATCCCCAAGTTTGAAGGAAAGGCAAGAGATGATCCTACCAACCATGTCATGACTTTCCACCTATGGTGCTCTTCCAACAACATTATGGATGATTCCATCAGACTACGATTATTTAAATGCACACTCACTAGCCCATCAACCAAATGGTATGTAGATGAAAAATCAGGGTCCCATATGACATTCGATTCCTTGGCCAAAGCATTTTTGACCTTATTCCAATTACCAATCCTCCATGAAAATGGTATTGAACTACTCTCTAATTTGAAACAAACCTTAGCCACACATATCGTTGATCACATTCACGAGTGGAATAGACGACGTAGTTTATGCAAAGCTGAAACCACCAAACAACAATGTCTTGACTGGTTTCTCAGATCACTTGTCTCTCTCCATGGTAAAGATGTAGCTTCAACCTTCCCTCTATCAGAAGAAGAATCCATCAGTAAGGCTCAACAATACGACTTCATCTATTCACAATCAGGGTACTTATACACAATACTTCACGATCTCCCAAAACCCATGCCATTTGGTCAAGACAAACCCAAGATGTCTCACTCAGTAGACAGATTGATTGGTAATACCACACATCACAGTCCTCAACCCCAACAACCACCAATGTATGGCACACCTCAATATCCGCTGGCATATGGGGGAACCTCTTATTACCCCCCACCCCCTTATCAACAACCATACCCTATTTCTATTCCTCCACCCATTAGTGGGCCACCACCGACACCCCCAATAGACCCACCTATCCAAAACAATTCTGGTTCCCCCTCTACCTCACCTTATACTTTAAGTACTAGCGGAAGCACCATGCCTTCCTCCGTACCTTACGGATCAAAACTCCCATAGAATCCGTACTTTCCATTTTCTGGTCCTCCACAGCCCATGGCATCCCCACACCCTCACGTTGGGGTGAATTTTGTTCAACCTTCTTCCATTCAGCAATATCAAAATTTTGAACAGCTAAATACAAAAATTATGACCCACCCATCGAATAATGCCAAAAATAAAGGAAGAAACAAGAACAATAAAAACCCAGGTCAAGGAGAGAATCCACCCCAACAAAATCAACCTACTAGGGGCAACCAGAACTAAGGGAATCAGAACCCCCAGGGGGGCGATAATAACAGGTGTAAATGGAGAAATAAAAATACTATTAAGACCACCTTCCCTTGTGCCCTTTGCGGTGAGTTCGATCATTATACTCATAATTGTCCTCAAATCGCTGATTTTAAATGGCTAAAATACTCAGGCAGTCTACCACATCCTCCAGCACCGCCTGCCCCTCAACAAGCCCCACAACAATACGTGCAACAACCCCCGCAGCCATGCTGCAGAATACCATTCTACACCAAGGTGTGATGAACACCCAATAAGATACACAACATACCCCACCAAAATCGGGACAGTATCTCAATCCCAACAATCCCACAGATCGTACTATCCTCCTCACCAGTGAGGAAAAAATATTTTTGCAAACATGTAGTCGTCAATACTGTGCACCCACTGAGTCGCCTCCCATTCCCCCAGAAAAAACCCCAACACCAATAGGACCCCCATTGGTACTCCCTCACCCTACTTCCAAAACACCTCTTTGCATCCCTCGCATCCCATTGGGTAGGAATGTACACAACCCCCAGGCTAGGGTGGCTCATAATTATAGTTTGGTCAATGACTTAGCACAATCCCTAGCTGCCATGTCAGTCTTAGAGGTCCTTCAAACTTGTCCCACTCAGCGGAAATCATTACTTTCCGCCTTAGGGGAATTCGACCCCGCGGATACCCAACTCATCACATTTGATCTCGACAGCGGAGAACCTCACCTTCCCACTCTGATCGCTTTTCAAATCCCTGTAAAATTTTGGAACATTATAGTTCATCGGTGCATCATCGATGAAGGTGCATCCACAAGCATTATGTCCAACTATGTATGACAAAAACTTGGTTCCCCCAAACTCATACCATCTTCCATTACCTTATGAGATTATGACGGGCGACCATCATCTCCTGAAGGTCTCTTCCAAAATGTCTCAGTAGAACTCAGGGGCAAGACCATTCTCATCAACATTGAAGTTATCGATGCCCCACTTGATTATAATATCCTATTCGGTTGTAGCTACATGTATGCCATGAAGGCAGTTGCCTCCTCCATATTTCGAACAATGATGTTCCTCCATAATGGGAAGATCATTACCATTGACCAAGTCACACATTGCGAGCCTAACCCTTCTGCCAACATTGATAACATTCTCCCTCTCATACACATGTTTCATGACGCATACCCACTCATCGAAATGGGTCCCGAAATTTTCAAAGACCCATCATTGTTAGGAACTTACCATGGTGCGCCACCACGCCTTCATCCTTCCAATCAAGTATGCGTCGTATCATCCAACGAAATTGACATATAGGATACCATTCCTCCTTGGGAATCTTCTATCATATCTAATGTCCCACTAGTCATAGAGCTCACCCCTCACGAGCCTCCTGTGAAGTCATCGACTCCACTAGTCCACGATTTCACCTCTCCCTAAGGCCATATCCTAGTTTGGGAGACAGTTTCCCAAGCCATTACTCAAATCCCCTTTTTTTATCCCCCATCAAGAATACAAGCTTTCCAAGTAGCCACAACACTTAGCCTCCCTGATATGGTGTTAGCAATTCCAGTTTGGTACTTACATCCACCAGAGATGGTCCCTCAACCATCCATTCCCCCATAAATGGAAGGAATCCCAATGACGATTCCCATACTCACTCCCACCATACCCCCTACACCCCCACTCACTACCCTCCCTGCCACAGTTGGGGGCAGGGGAAAGAAGAAGGAGCACACAGCTCCACCTCCCCCATGCATCTAACCTACTTGCGCGCTATGTGAGAAATATGGACACCAAACCAAAAACTGCCCATCTCTACCTGAGTTACGGAACCTGATTCCACTCAATCAAACACCATCAATGCTCACCACTATAGAAAGTACTACCGCCACCACCCCTCACTCAAGTAGTAAAGGGCTCTTAACCAAATTCTCTTGCACTATATGTTCAAAATATGGCCATTATACACACCATTTCCCAGCACTGTCATGCTTCTGACAGACATTAGCCGCAGTACACCAAAGCTTCCAGAATGAACCCAATCCAGCTATATCATCCTTGCCAAAAATCACTGACATCCATTATGTCACAACTTCAATCAATGAACGCATGAGATTCCCTTGCTCTCTATGTGAATCCTTATATCATTTTACATACCAATGTCCCATGATCATCGAATACAGGCAACGCTAATTGACCCTTATTCAAACCCCTACAGAATCGATGGTTGACCTTACCTCATCACTAGAAATTCTTCATATCACTTCTCTTGAACCTGAGGCACTCTTGATGCCTCCATGGTTCTTGGATGACTTATCCAAGGATTCACCCCCAAATCCCCCCAATTCTCCCACTAATTTCCCTACGGAAATTTCACACTCAACTACCACTAGTACTCCTCAGTATTTCAATATTTGGTTTATGTTGAGCGAACCATCACAATCTCATTGTGTCATTCCCCCAACTTCTTCATCACTAGGGCGTAGCCACATAGTGACATTCACTGATCTCACCCTTTATGACCCCTTGTATTCCTGCCAATTCCAGTGTGACAAGGACATACTCGAAGAGTTACACAACCCCGACTACCCATGGGATGCACTACACCATCGAGCGCTCTTCTTTCCACAGGAAGACTCCACGCCTCCTAACCAACACCCCATATACATGGTCAAAACCAAGGATTTTATCCCATCAGGGCATATTGAATGGTTCAACAACCCCATTCCTGCCCCTGGTTCTTTTGAAGAAGGAAACATGGCTAATGTTTCCCTGACCATCAAAATCAGCATTTCTATCAAAAATGGAGTCGTCGAGGAAATCACCATTGGCGCCACTTGCACTCCTCAAGAAATCATCGCCTATAAATCCCTCTTCCAAGAATATCAGGATATTTTTGCCTGGTCATACACATAAATGCTTGGCCTTTATCCCTCTATTGTCGAACATTGCATTGACACCTGGCCTGACATTACACCAATTTGTTGACGATTGTGAGCATGTCATTTACTACATTAGTAAAAACCTCTGAGGGCCACCCCTGAAGTATAAACACGAAGATGAACTAGCCCTTGCAGTTGTCCTTGCAGTCCAGAAACTATGAAATTACATTCTTCTTCGCACGACTAAGGTCATAGTAGATTCCAACCCTATGCAATACTTTCTCAGCTGTCGGCAAATTAATGGAAAATTTTCCCGATGGATCATTATCCTTCAAGAGTATGATATTGAATTTTCAACACCCAAGAGAAAGAAATCTGTCATCCTTGCCGAACTTGTCACAACCTTTCCCCTCCGATACTACCAGTGCCCCCATCAATACCTACTTCCCCGATGAGCATATCTTTTACATCAGTTCAGATGATCCTTAGTACGATGACCTCCTCATCTACCTCCAAACCCAAACGTTTGGTAACCACCTCTTACGAGATGATTGTCATCGTATTTTCCACCAGGCACCCTGCTATCTCCTCATCACAGATATCTTATATCGGTGAGGGGTCGACACCATACTTTGTTGATGTTTGACTATTGACGAGGTCGATAGAGTCTTGAACGACTGCCATAGTGGTGCATGTGGGGGCCATCTTTTGGGCATGTCCACTTCTCAGAAAATCATCCCAGAAGGTTATTTTTGGCCTACATTTTTTCACGATTGCATTCATGCTGTAAAGCGATGCGAGAAATGTCATCTTTATGCCAACAAAGCATGAGCACCACTTGCTCTTCTTCACCTAGTCATTATTTCCGACCCCTTTTGTAAATGGGGCATCAACTTCATGACTTGTAATCCCCCATCCAACAATGGCCACAAATACATTATTTTCACAGTCGATTACTTCACAAAATGGGTTGAAGCTATGCCCACCTTCAACAACACCGCTGACACTGGAACGCGTTGTTTCTTTAACCATGTCATATACTGCTTTGGAGTACCACTCCAACTAGTTTTCGATCATGGTAAACATTTTGAGAATGAGATTTTCGTCAAACTCTCATCTCGAGTAGGATTCTCCCATGAGTTTGCCTCACCATATTACCCTCAGTCTAACGGACAGGTTGAATCAGTTAATAAGGTTCTCAAGACCATGTTATATCGCACGGTTAATAAACATAAGACCAATTGGCATCATATGCTATTTTTCGTGCTATGGGATTACCGTACGACCGTGAAAACGACCACTAGTTTCACACCATTTCATCTAGTCCATGGATTGAGGCAACTCTTCCCATCGAGTGAGAAATTCCCATCTTACACACCACAATTGAGCTATTACCCAACACTGCTCCAATGGAGCAATGCTTGATGAACTTAGAATCCTTGGATGGAGATCGTCGATCTTCATTACAGAACAATGAGGCAGCCAAAAAATGGTTAAAAGCCACCTTCGATCGCCATGTCAACCCTCACTCATTTCACAAAGGTGCCCTAGTCCTTGCTTACGATATCTCTCACGATACCCTTGGTCATGGAAAATTTGAATCACTATGGCATGGCCCCTACATTATCCAACATTGCCTCACCAAAGGCGCATACATCTTGGCCTCTCTCTCAAAGAACCCCTCAACGGGTTATACTTAAAGAAATTTTATGCCTAAGCGTAATAATTCTACTTTAGGTTATTGATTTTATAGTGTTTTTATTCTTTTTTTCCATCCCTCACGTCTAAACTATCATTTGTCCTATTGACAGATGCTTCCTCCACTGGCCTACCACATCGATTACGTTGACGACGCCAACCGTTGGAAACAAAATCTCGCTTCGACAGCTTGGGCCCTTTATACCCCCTCACATGAAATGCTCCACTCTAGTGGCATATGTTTGGGTTCAACAACCAACAACCAAGCCGAATACACTATCGTTATTGGCCTCCTCATCGATGCCCAAAATCATTGTATTTTTCACCTTAGCGTCTTTCTCAACTCTCAACTAGTCGTCCTCCAGCTCAACAGTGTGTATCGCGTCCGCGATCCTTTCCTCTTTCACAAATACCTGCAAGTTAGAGTTTTATCTAGACATTTTGATTTCATTACATTTACACATATTCCAAGACAATTGAATCAAATTACAGATAACTTAGCTAACAATGTGTTAGATTGGCATATATCACATCAAGTTACCTCTACACATACATAAAAATATCAAAAACCTGTCACAACATATATAAATTAGACATCATCAACACATTAACAATACACATGTAAACATCACATAGATCCCCAAAATGTATACTCATATATATATATATATATATATATATAAATCAGTCCACAGTGCCATCAAAATGTTTACATACAAATATACAAACGTCTGCAGGCCAATGAAGCACCTCGGTACAAAACTGGTGCCACTACACAAAAATGGGCTCACCAGCCTATATACAAAAATACAAAAATACATAGAACACCACTCAAGGTGCCTCTATAGAAACACCTCTTGCCCCTCCCTTAGGTGGTGGTCCACCACCCACTACAGGTCCCTCCAGACTGGGAGGTAATCATCCAGTCATAGAAGCACCTACTACTGCTACTCACCGCACCACATCCCGCCACATCGATGGCACTCCCACACACTTCTCCAGGATGCCCTCATCCTAAATACACGACCACATGACCTCAGGAACTCCCTATAGTACCACATCCAGGCAGCGACGAATATCCTCAAAATCTACTCCGACATCCGCCATAGGAGCATGTGATGGCCCGACACCTGGGTCATAAAAACGATGTCTCCTCTCTTCTCTCTCATCATAAGTTGGTCTCACCTCGATGCCCTCATGCCGATGTCTCTCTCCTGCCTGCGGAGGTCTCCCCAGCTCCTGGTGATCCGACGCTCTCAGTAGCTCAACCTCGTGTCCGTGAGGTCCCACATCTGCACATACAAAAAACCAAATGATAGTATCAACATCTATACAAAATACACAAGTCATGCTATCTCAAAAATCAATATATAAAACTCATAAACATAGCTCGGTGATCAAACACCTCCCCTGGAGGTAATACCATGTCTAGATCACCCCGAAATT
The DNA here is from genome assembly GCA_010110895.2 of Picea sitchensis. Lineage (NCBI taxonomy): Eukaryota > Viridiplantae > Streptophyta > Pinopsida > Pinales > Pinaceae > Picea > Picea sitchensis. The sequence goes on along the minus strand of SNQJ01S0106027.1, from coordinate 13,491 downwards.
CAACACCAACGTAAGGATACTGTAGTATAATCTGCGGCATCTGCCGCCACACCTGTGCCGCCTCAGCTGTGAAAAAATGGCCGCCCTCACCACCACCGTGGTGAACCAATATCGTTGACCACCGTCTCAATCATGGATCTCGCGCCCTAGGAGCGCCCAATAAAATCCTAGGGTGCAACATAGGCACCCTCTCCAAAAACCAAGCCACCATGATATACCCAAAGGTAAAGTCCCCGGTGTCGGTCGAGAATTCGATTATTCAAATTTATTTTAGCCATCAAATTGAATTAATGGAAGGACAGGATAAGCAAGGGCTGATATCTGAGATCTTGATCACCCAAATTTCTGTCAGTCGTCGGATTGAATTAATGGAAGGACAGAATAAGCAAGGGATGAAATCTTAGATCTCGATCACCCAAATTTCCGTCATCCATTGGATTGAATTAATGGAAGGATATGATAAGAAAGGGCTTAGATCTGAGATCTCGATCACTTGAATTTCCATCAGTTGTCGAATCAAATTAAGTGGAAAGATAGGATAAGAAAATATGGAGAGCCATTGGATTTAATCCAAGGCAAAGATGCATTGTAGATAGATCGATTTGTTGATCTAAGATCTTGATCAAATGAACATCATTCATTTCAGGTCTAAATATGTGAGGAGGTTACACTCTGGAAAATTATCACTTCAATATTTTTCAATTTGAGATTTGAAATTCCCGAAGCCCGGAGAGCTGGAGAGCCAAAACAAATTCTCAATCGTCGGATCATCTGAAGTAAATATCAGTCATCAAATTATCCAAATAATATCTCAAGCGTCAGGTCATATGAAGTGAATCTAGGTCGTCTGATCCAGAGCATCAGTTTAAGATTTGAAATCCTCAAAGTCCATAGAGCCAGAGAGCCGAAAATTCTTCGCAACTTCCAGATCATTCGAAGTAAATATCAATCGTCAGATCATCTGAAGAATATCTCAACCATCAGATTGTCCAAAGTGAATTTGGGACATCTAATCCAGAGCATTAGTTTGAGATTTGAAATACCCAAAGTCCAGAGAGTCAAAGAGGCAAAATGAATTCTCGATCTTTGGATCATCCGAGGTATATCTTAGTCATTAGATCATCCAAAGAATATCTCAAGCGTAAGATCGTCCAAAGTGAATCTCGGTCGTCTGATCCAGAGTGAAGTTTAAGACTTGATATTTCATAAGTCTGGAGACCTTGATCGAGAAAGGGGTCACAAAACCATTGATCTGGTTGAAAGGTCAAATTCCTGAGGTAGAGACTGAGTCTTTGATTAATAAGGACGGGTGTCCGTAAATCATTGACTCCGAAATATTGGCATACATAGAAAAGAAGGGTTTGAGATTTGAAATTCTCGGAGCCCAGATCACGAAGTAAATCACAGTCGTTGATTTAGGAAGGTGAGATATGATCCAAAAAACTTGAAAGGACAAATATGAACCATCAGTTCAGGAGCACTGTTAAGATCATGAGATCGACGGTCTTGTCAATTTGTGAGGATTGAAGGTACGTGAACTTTAAAAATTTGAATGTGGGCCACAATCAAAACCATGGTTTTGGAGAAAGGACACTTGGATATTTGTAGTGAATTACGGGGTGAAAAGTGGGTTTCCCTCAAACCACCTCTGGTCGTGCTCCCAATCGCATGGTCACATGATAAAATTTCCCAAGGTCACATCAGTGGAAGTTAGGGGAAGGAGCTAGTTCTTCTAGGATCCACATCGGAGGTTACACATTGAAAAGTGAAATAAAAATCCTTTGCATTTATAATCCAACGACGCTGATCAAACTGAATTTGATCGAAGGGTTGTTGTTTCACTTCTTGGTTTCTTTATCAATTACGATTCAGTTACACTAACTGAATCATTGTTTTGGGACATTGGAATCATGGCTCTTGAGAATTCTGATATTCCCGACATGGACGTTGGATATTCAGAGAGTAATGGATGATGAGGGCATGAATAAAAGAAATATTTCATGACGGAGGAAAGTTTCTATTTCTGGGTAAAATAAGTTGAACTGTATGTGATCAAGGAGATACCAGGAACAATGCCAAAAATATGCATAGATGAAGAACATAAGCTGGACAGAGTAGAAATGGTGAAAACATAAGACTGTATGAGAACCTAAGAGCATGAGAAGAACAGAGGAAGAGCATATGGAGAGAGACAACATGTGGAGCCAATCATGAATAGACAGAAGCAGAGAAGAATTGTAGAACAAATAAGAAGTGGTAAGCATTGAAATGTCTGTATTGTTGTAAGGTCTTAGTCAAGTAAATATTTATATCTCAGGGTGGTAGGGTGGTGCTAGGGAGGACTATTGTCCTCAGAGTTTCGAGTGGGTTCTTGAACAAAGGGATTTGTAGCTTCCATCTAGTTGCATCCAGAAAAACTAAGGTGGTAGGGTGGTGCAAGGGATAACCATTGTTCTTTGTTATACAGGTTGGTGGCTATGTGACTGGAAGTTGGTGCTTCCATCTAATTGGTTCTGGAACACTCAGGGAGTTGGTGCTTCCTTCTAGTGGGTGCTAGAGAAACCAGAGAGTTGGTCCTCTCAACAAGTTGAAGCTTGTTAAAGAAGGGGTTGTAGCCTGATTTTGAGTTTGTGCTCAAAGAAAGATGATGTACATAACTTAAAAGATTTCCTATCATTCGAAGAAGAAGAGGTTTTCTCCCTTTATGGATTTCGTTGTGAATATATGTCTCTGTTTATATCATATGTGTGATTGATGTTTTTTATTTATGTTTTTCATGTCTTGCATAATATTGATGATCACTTGGAGAAGGTTAATAATATTTTAATAGGCATAAAATTATTTATGCACAGTGACAACTGATTCACCCGCCCTCTCAATTGTCTTAGTAATTCCAATGATTGGTATCAGAGCTAGTTCCTTTTATCTAAGGGTAGATCCTAGATCTTAAACAAGAATATCCATGAAGGAACTTCAACCAATAAGGCCCCCCTGTTCAATGGAACAAACTTTTCCTTTTGGAAAGTTAGGATGAGAACCTACATAATGGATTTAGGTGCAGATGTATGGGTTGTGGTAGAGACTAGTTATGTAAAGCCAATTGTAATAGCTTATAAGGATGACAAGATGGAATTTAGCTTCAATGGTAAGGATATGAATGTTATTTTGAGTAGGCTTTCAGAAGAAAAATTTGTAAAATTTATGCACTTAGAATCTTCCAAAGAAACGTGGGACAAACTCATTAGTAGTTGTTATCACTGAAATTTCGTCCGCAAATGGTTACAAGAATTCAACATCGCCAAATAGTTATGAGGTCACCCATGGACCAAAATTACCACAAAATCATTTCCAAAGGGTCAAAAACTATACAACCAGTGACAAAATTAAAGTGCGCTATGACTACACAAGGCACGGGCCCACATGCGCAAAACAAAAACATAGGAAAAGCGCACATACGCCCGATGCGCGACTGTGGTCGCTAAAATCGACGCACATATGAGAATGATGCATTTATGAGAGTGGTCAGCCTCCCACCCACTTTTGGTTCAGCATCCAAGTTGATTTGACATTCAAATCTGGACTGGATCCGATTGGGTGGCTGGTCAAAGACCAAAAAATGCCCTAATTAGCCTCTTTCCACACTACAAGCTGGTTGCACAATACCTCAAAGAGGTGCTATAAAAAGGCCATGGGTGCACTTCATTGTTTAAGGAATTTCAATAGCAAAGTTATGCTACTACTATTCTCTTGAGGAATCCTCTATTCTCATCAAAAGTATACTAACACCATTACATTGGGCAATCCATCTCACCCCTTGAGTGGATTAGCAAATAATTCTTTCACCATTTTCATTCAAAGTTTTAAGAAGAGCTCATTTGTGGCGGTCCAAGAGCCCTCCCTTGGAGGAAGAAGGGATTCATACTCCTTTTTCTTCTGGGTGATTTCTTTCACTGATATAAAACTTACCATTGGTGACATGGGTCTTATTGTTTCTTTTGTCCTTATGTCCCTATGCTCATTAGTTTAGTTGTTATTTTATTTCTTAGTTTATTTCTTAGTTGTTCTTTTATATTTCTTTTTCTAACCCTTTTCCATACAACTGTCCTGCTTAGCAAACCCAACTAAGCTTGCAAGCACCTCTGTTTTTCTCACTAAGGTGACGAAAGAGATGCAACAGATTGACGACTCCACTGGGGAAAGGTATCAATTTCCTACGCCATTTGGGTTTTTATAGATCTTCTTTTGGTTTATTTAACTTGCAGGTGCATTAACCGGCCTAAGTCGACCAACAAAACATCCAATTTCAAGTTGAATTGAGAGAATTCCATCTGTAATTTTCTTCATGGCCGTCTTTCATTTGTGCATGGGTTTTTTGGCCCACATACATGCATCATGCGCACATGCGCCTAAACCATAGTTCTATTTTGCGCACCTGTGCCCATAAGCTTGTTTTATTCTACACACAGGTGCTCAGTGGGCCTCTGTCTACTCTAGGACCTGTACCTGTGCAAAAAACTACACATTGTAAGTTTTTTTGAGATTTGGGGAAGGCCCTTAGCCTTCTTAAAAGTGATTTCATGCATGTTGTAATATGCACCACACTTAGTTCCCTCTTCATATAAAGGAATTATTCAAAACACATAGGCACTTAGGGGTTTAAAATCATTATTTCCTCTTTTGCTTTCATTTTCGCCACATGGATGGCTTGCTTTGACTAAAAGTATAATCTGGAATCATTTCTAAATCACATGAAGCTTTCAATGGGGCTATAAGTTCGATAACAATCACTTAGTATGATCTTCTCTCATTCTTCCAAGCGACCTTGAGAATCAAAAAAATATTGTGGGACAATTTCATCTCCCTTAAAAAGATTAAAACGTTTAGGAGAGGACAAAAACCCCTCTTGGGACTCCTCTTAGTTTATTTTTCAAACACATCTTAAGATTATAAAGGTCCCAAACATTCCCACATGCTACAAAGATACGATAGTGTTGAAGTTTACTTTCTTAGATTAAATCACTAGGGAAGTTTTAAAGGTTTTTGTAATGAGCCCATACATTCCCACATCATCACAATCTAGGATAGTTTCAAATATTTTCTTAGATTAAATCACAATAGGGAGTTAAAGGAATAGTAAAGGACCCACATGTCCACATGCTAGTTTCCTAGGGACTTTTGAATTACGCAAGGTTGTACCAAAGGTACTTAGTTAATTAGGTAACATTTGTAAGGACCAAGCGAAGTCCACATGCAACAAGGTGACACCTAATTACTTAAAACATTGGCACACTTTCAGTCATTCACACACAAAAGTCACTTATCACTCACATAGATTTCTTCTAAAAAACGTGGAGTTCAAAGTAAGCTTCCTCCAAAGGGAATTCGAAAAACAACACCCTTTTCTTGACGAAACTATCCACTCCCATTTAATTTCAACGAGGTTGGTTCACACCCCCAACCTCTCAAAAACAACTACATCTAATTTTTTTCTAAAAACTCAACAAGTTTTCCTCCACAGGAGGTGCCAAAAGAATTTTTTTAGTCTAGGTAGGATTTCGGGGATAGGCATCCAAATAAATCCTCGTTATCTGGTTCTCACATTGTCAAAACAGTAGAAGTTGTCAAATAGCGAACTAAAAAATCCTCCAAGTCAAGTGTTCCTAACACCATAAGGCAGGGAGATACCCATGAAGGGTTGAAGGCTGAGGTCCGATTTTTCTGTGCATCCCCCCTTGAGGCACCCACCTCTTGGATGGGATCCATCCCGTGGCCCATTTCTTAGGACGAAAATCTAAATGTCACACTTTGACCGAGGTACCTAGTGACCAAATTTTAGGACATCTACCCAGGTGGCAATTGTGAGCTGAAATTACACCTTGATCGGATTTTGTGTGGCTATAGGGAAATATCACCAGTGCTTTCGAGATATGCCCCCTTTACCCCTCATTATAACTGATTATTTCATCCTTCACTAGTTTCTCTTCCGGTGACTTCAGACCCCA
>SNQJ01S0106026.1:6407-29967 GCA_010110895.2 Picea sitchensis | reverse complement strand
TTTTTGTCAAGAATATCCCATTCTTCGTCCTTCGTAGCCGCCGACTTCTTTGCTATTCCACCCAATGGTAGGAATAGATCCTTCTGATATAAATAGTCTTCCATCTACATCTTCCATAATTGGTAGTTTTGGCCATTAAATTTCTCGACCCTAAACTTTCCATCTTTTGACATTTCTCCCACTCGAACCAGGAACCCTCTTTTCCTATGAGTTACCTTTCGCTCTGATACCAATTGTTAGAAAAATAGGACCCTGGAGCAATAAAATAAAACAAATGCAGAAACAAAACACAGAAGATACACAATACAATAAAGACATAGATTTACGTGGTTCACCCAGTGTGGGCTACGTCCACTAGAGAAATTTCCAGGTCCTTCCTTTATTATTATCCAGCATATGAAGGGATACAACCTACAACAAACATGTTGTAACTTCCTCTTCTTTCTCTCATAGCCTCCTATCTCAGAATACAATATTCGCCATCAACCCTAACATAATCTCTATCGTTAGATCTGTGACCTTATAATGAACGGTCCAGATTTACAATGAAATTACAACATACATTTCCAAGGTAATTTTTCCTTCTAGGGCTTCGCCCCCGAACTGTCGCTCGGGGCCCGCTTGCTCCCAGACCCCCCCAGACCCCACAGAGGGGGTACCCCCCCTCTGCACTCCCCCGCGTGGAAGAGTGTACATACTTCTGGGGTATAAATACTTCACGGGGTATAAACATGACTGAAATTAAAAGACCTCTGAATCAGGAAGATAATCAGGCTCCACAACCAACAGAGTCAGTAGAGCCAAAAGGGCCTACCCAGAATTGTTGCAGTAACCAAGAAGAGACCAACATGGTCACATGAAACTTTGTAGGATGAAAAATTGATGAGTCATATCATGAAGAGCAAATGGCTTTGAAGATTATATAGACTCAGAGGGAGTCAAGCTTCAGAGGGATAATGGAGACTCAGAGACTTTAATATTCATATGGAAGAGAGAGATGTCTTCTCTAATTGACATACATATGCCATGGGTTGAGAAGGCTATATCAAAGCTTCAGAGGTGTCGAGGAGATATGAGATCTTATGGGAATATTTCATTGCTAAAGTGACTGAGGAGGAAACCAATCAAAAGGACTGGGATATATATCTTTTCCTTCTCTCTGAGACCAGAAGGGAAGTCAATGGTGACTTTGAATTTGATCTACAAGATCAAGCTTGTTGCAGATAAATAGCCTAGAGATGTGCAAAGCCTGATTTGTGTCCAAAGGATTCTCCGAGCAAGAGGGAGAAAAATATGATGAGACACTTACTCTAATATATCTCTACTGACAAATAGGTACCAGATATGTTGACCAAGCCTCTGTCAGGAATAAGCTTGTAGTGGTCCAAATTTTTTTCTCCAGTAGTGGGAATTGATGTATTCCCCAGTAGCGCGAAGTGATGTGATCCCTAGTAGTGGGAGCTACCCCAACATAGGTTGGTATGCTACTCCAACACAGGCTGGTATGTTACCCCAACGCAGGTTGGTATGATACACCAACGCAGTTTGGTATGTTACCGCAACGTAGGTTGGTATGCTACTCCAACGTAGGATGGTATGTTACCCTAGAGCAGGTTGGTATGCTACTCCAATGCAGGATGGTATGTTACCACAGTGCAGGTTGGTATGATACTTCAACACGGGGTGGTACGTTAACCCATCACATGTTGGTATCATACTCCAACGCAGGCTAATATGTTACCCCAGTGCAGGTTGGTATGCTACTCCAACGCAGGATGATATGTTACCCCAACGCAGGTTGGTATGCTACTCCAACGTAGGCTGGTATGTTACCCCAGCGTAGGTTGGTATGTCACTCCAACGTAGGTTGGTATGTTACCCTAGCGCAGGTTGGTATGATACTCCAATGTAAGTTGGTATGTTAACCCAATGCAGGTTGGTATGCTACTCCAACGTAGTCTAGTATATTACCCCAACGCAAGTTGGTATCCTACTCCAACACAGATTGATATGTTACCCCAATGTAGGTTGGTATGATACTCCAACGTAGGCTGGTATGTTACCCTAGTGCAGGTTAGTATGCTACTCCAACAAACATTAGTACACTACTCTAGTGAAAGTGCATAACTTCTTATGATGTATGGATTTATGAAATTCAACAAGACAATGGTCGAGGTGTGTAGAAGCGCAGAAGTATTCATGATGATCATGCAAAGAGGAATACCTTCCTCGTTAAGAGGGAATGTTAAATTTTGGAGTCAGATTATATGTGAGCTAACAAGTTACTAGTTCTTTATGAACTAGATGTTGACCTTTAGTGTCAGAAATGATTCCCAGTTAGAGTGTCGATCAGTAGCCTCAGAGGTTACTCGTTGGAGGGCCAACAAGTAGTGTTGGTTTTTTTTTTCCAGTTAGATGGATAACGTGCATCTATGATGGAGATACTTGATCTATTTGATCATATGATAGCATGTGTGGCTATGGTGATGCTACTTGTACATTGTTCTTCAAGACCATGTGAGTCTTTCCCATGCCATGTGAGATGGATGGATGTGTTTAAGACCACTACATGAAGAACATATTAGTAATACCTCCCTAGCTAAGAGGGACTGTTGATGTTTTGGTAACTACGGGAGGTATTAACCTCCACGTGTAACCTATGAGTTAGAATAAAATATTATGGAAGCAAGTGAACCATTAAATAAATGTATGGAAACCCTAGAAGAAAATTTGTCCTAGTAGAATAAATAATATGAAAATATTATCTTCCAGAAATACAAGTGAGCTCCACAGGAAAAATATAAACATAAAATATAATTACCAGAACTTTAGGTTAGAACAACCAAAAAAGTCACTCGATAGATTAATATAAATAGAGGACAATTTATCTCATTTGTATACCCATTCAGAGTGAAAGTCTTGTGGAGAGATGCAGTTGTAGTTGCAACTGCATCTTCAAGGAGGAATAAGGGCATATGTTCATCTCTTAGTCTTTCTCTCTCTCTCTAGTGCTATTAAGTGATTCTCTTGGTGATTCTCGTGTTGAAACTCTTGGGGATATTCTTGCTAAGTATGGCGCAAGGTTGAGATAGTAGTGCAGCTGCAACTGTTGTAGTTGTGTATGGCACTTATTATGTGGATATGGAGACTCTCTCTCTCTTGTGTGATATCATTATAGAAGGAGTGCTCTACCTGTCTTTAGTTGTTTCTATAGTTAGCAGCTAGGTTTTTTTTGTTGGTTCTGGAGTAGGCTTGTCAGAATTATTCTAAGTAAAGGTTAGTGTGCTCGGGGGTGGCATATGTGAATTCCTATGGTTGGGTGACAATGATGTGACATTGTCTATGCTTAAGTGAGCATACCAAAATTTCAACACATATAAGGTCCTCAAACATATTGGACTAGTGGATTACAAATTGGAAATTCCAAGCCACTCTAAAATTCATCCAATCTTTCATGTCTCCTAGTTAAAGAAAATGGTCGGATCTAATTTTCATATTCAAAATTGCCTTCCATAATTGGTTGAATAAGGTTCCATTTGACTGCACCCTGATTCCATCCTTGACAAAAGAGATTTTCATCTCCACTAGTGCACTATCCATGAGGTTCCGATACAATGGAATGATACATTGTCCAAATATGCCACATGGGAACCAAAAAAGACCCTTCAACAATTCCCTCATATCCAACCTTGATGAAAATGATTCCTTTTAAGGGGAAAGGAATATAAGGGTCCTACCCTAACCCCATAAGTATATAGATAGGTCTCTATGTATGGAAACCATCTCTAGTAAATAAAGGCCCATGCAGTAGTGTGAAAGGAATAATTGTAAGAAATCTTACTATAAGGTTCTACCTACTAGAAAGTTCTTACGAGATAGATAGAAGTATACAAAAAAGTATAAGCCATGTAATGGGATGTCTTGTGAAGTATATTTCAATTGGAGATTTGGAATTTGGAGGTTTCCCCTACGAAGAGGCAAGTAAACATTGCTCTTATCAATATAGGTATAACATTTTGTGGTAATTCTAGTTATTTTATTCCCTATTTCTAATATAATATGTTATTTTTGCAATAAATCTAGGTATATTCTATCATTTTTGCTTTGAATATTATAATTTTCTAATAAAGAACATTGTAACATATTATCTCACAATTTTAGATCGTTAATTGCAAGCTTATTGTGACTCCATTTCTATTTGGCATCAACTCGAGGTTGCTTGTTCATCACCCTTTGACTAATAGCACCAAATATACAGAGTTTCTTGGGAGTCTTCTTTATCTCACACATACTAGACCTGACATCTCTTATGTTATTGGAATCACTTCCATATTTATGCAAGAACTCCACGAGTTGAACTAGAAGGTAGCCAAGAAGATTGTTCACTACATTGAGGGAGCATACATGTTTGAGATTCATTATGCAGTAGGGTGCAACTTTGAGTTAGTGGGGTATATAAATTCAAAGTGGGTAGGGGATGCTACAGATGGAAAATACACTTTAGCTACCTCTTCTCCCTTGGTGATTTTTTGGTCGAGAAAGAAGAAACTAACCATTTCTCTATATACCACAAATACAAAGTATCTAGACGTTGTCAATGACCACAAATACAAAGTATCTAGACGTTGTCAATGTAGTCACTAAATCCATCCAGTGTTATCACATTTTCATGGAGTAATTTGGTATCCAATACTACCAACCAATATCTACCATGTTTGTTGATGATCAAATTACCATTTAGATCTCACAAGATCTGGTTCACCAACAATGAACCAAGCACATTGAGATTCATATTCACTTCATTTGGGAGTTTATTCCATTGAAAAGTCATTGATTTGAGATATTGTCCAACGATGGAGTAGATTTCCAACATATTCACCAAACCTTTTATAGAGGGAAAATTCATTCATTTACGAGATTTGTGGGGGTTGAAAACAACTTCTACAGAGCATGATACATAATCTTCTATTTTCTATTTTCTTTGGGGTTTCCCTAATGGGTTTTCCTCTCTCACACGATGGAGTAGATTTCCAACATATTGTCAAGTCATTGACAAGTCATTGATTTGAGATATTGTCCAACAATGGAGTAGATTTCCAACATATTGTGAAATCATTGACAAGTCATTGATTTGAGATATTGTCCAACAATGGAGTAGATTTCCAACATATTCACCAAACTTTATAGAGGGAAAATTCATTCATTTACAACTTCTACAGAGCATGTTACATAATATTCTCTTTTCTATTTTCTTTGGGGTTTCCCTAATGGGTTTTCTTGAGGGATCATTTTATACATGGGTACCTCTTGGATACCTAATCCTCAAGGATTACGATTTTTGTGTTCACATTGTAGCTAGTATAAAACATGAAGAGTTGTAGGTGATAGAAAGACTCATTCAGATGATGAAGACCAAAGGTCATACGAAAGTGTATTTATGAAGGTTTCATGTTAATGCAAAGAGACAAGTGTAGAGTTACATTCTCTGCCCATGCCTATCCTGTTAGTGGTATCAAAGTATGTTAATTCCATGATTCTTTGCTATGGATGTTTCCTTTCCCTCCTTTCACATGCAGAAATGTACCTATGCCTGCTAATCATCCTACATTAGTTTTCCATATGTTCCCTCATCTCTTTGTAGGCGTTAAGGTATCTATCCTACCTCATATTGGAATATTCCCAACTCTTCACTCACCTAGGTTTTCCCTTGGCTCCCATTCCACCCTCCCGCCTCTCACCAGGCCCAAATGTGTAAGTAACCCCTTCCTTTAATAATAATGTGATCCCACCAAAAAAGTCTATGGGTTCACTCCATTTAGAGTGGAAGTAAACCAATTGGGGTACATGAGATTTTTCCTTTTGTATGTCTAGAAACCCTAATTTCAGAACCATGGTTCGATTCTTCACACAAATAATATTATTTGTTAAATTCTTCAAGCCCATGATATTCTCTATTAAATTATTCACGCCCATGGTATTCTCATTCATTCTCACACACTTCAGAACTTTCTTTGACGATGCACAACTACTCACTATAATTCTATATTGCCTATTTGGATTCTCATCATCTCCTACTATAATTTCAATGGTGTCTCATGGCTCACATTATTATTCCTTAACGCATTGGAATTTCGATTGACATCTATCATCATTGGTAACAAATATTTCGACCATAACATAGGAATGGGTCTGTTGGGTCCTCCTACAACTATACATTCCTTTAGTAGAGAAATTCTCCATGGATGGCAACGACGACATTGGCGGTAGAGAGGTATTTCTGAAAAATATTAAAGGTGATAATCAAAGCATTATACATTGCATATTGCATATGAGTTTTGGTTCTGTGATTTCTATTAGTCCATGGTTCTACTTGCTGACCAAAAAAGGCTTTAAGTTTTAGGGTGAATATTGCACTCTTCAGTTTGTAATCAATCCTAAGAATATTGGTTTCATGAAATAACTATAGAAGTCTAAATATGTGCTTTAATGTATATCATGTTAGTGCTTAAACCAAAGATTGACATCCATAATTTTTTAGTGGTATGTTGGATATTTCTTGAAGTATTGGACATAGAAACTTGACCTAGCAAGAAAACTTGTTCTTCAAATAAGAAGTTGAAAAAAATTGATTTGTGATGTATCTTGTGTTGTAGTCTCATTTTACATTTTTTCTTCTTCTTTGAAAATATCTTAAATTTTGGCTTCTGTATCTTCATAGTTCTATTGGAATATGCATTATCTCATATCCATCATTGGCATCATGCTAACCAACAAATAAATTTACCCAAAATGATATAGAAAGAGATACTATGATATTTAACGACTTGTGGGATGGAATTTGTGAAGTATAAGTTGTCAGTGAAGGAGAAGCTAAATCAAAATCAAAATGAAGGAGTAGTATACTAACAATACCTACATCAAATAAGGAGCATTCCATATGGAAGGAAAAAGACAAGAAATCATATGTTGTGATTGTTACGACAGTAAGTGAAGAGGTGAGCTACCATATTGTTTCCATTAATGACTCCTATAGTTATTTAAATATATTGAAGGATTTGAATGAATCTCTCTCAAAATTGGAACTCATACAATTGTTGATGAATCTCTTCAACCTCGAGTTGAAGAATGATGATCCCATGACTTTATCTTTAGAGATAAAATCCATAATGCATGAAATTGATACCATTGGAGTGAATATAGAACTTCATCTCACATCCTTCATTAATACCCTCCACTCTACATATCCTCACTACCTTGTGTAATGCCCCCAACCACCAACAGGTGAGACAACGTCACTTAGTAAACATATTTCTTCCCTGAATATACTCTAGGTCCCCCACCCCCAAAGTCAAGCCATGCTACCTGTGATAATGAGCATACTCATATATATATATATGTGTGTGTACATATGCTTACATACATACATACATACATACATTTTTTTTTTTTTTTTTTTTTTTTTATAAACATAAAAAAATAACATATTATGTTCATATATAGATTAATGCTGCTGGCTATCTTCTATCAAACATCATAATGTAGAAATAACAAAGTAGTGTAAATCATGCATAAAGTATTCATAGGAAAAGCCCATAAATATAACAACATGTACATGTAATAATTATCATTATAGCATGTACAAATACAAAGGATTGGTACTTTTATATTTTAGTTGGAGTAATAACTAACCACGTGCAACCTTCCATGAACTATCCCAAATTTCTAGACCACGCCTACTTCATCACTCTCTAAGTAGTATCATCCCTCGAAATGACTAAGCTCCATCGGAAAGGGATTCCTAGGATACAGGCAAGGACAACATGAAGTTGTATAGTACAACATGAAGGGATTTCCTCCAAGGAGCCACTTATGCCCACAAATCACATGTAATTTCATTCCCCACATGCCTATCCCACCCTGTGAATATACACCTTCACTGTATTATGTCCATCGATGCTACACCTCCCTTCCTTGGGCTTCAACAATGGTGGGTTCAAGAATTTCAAAGTCTATAAAATGCTATCGACTCTCTAGAAGAACTTCACTTCCCAGTACTACACCACCTCGAGAGTTGCTCACAATATTAACAACTTCCCGCTTCTTTCTATCCATACATGACAACCGGCTTCTTCAATCCCACTCCCAACACATGAGCATGGTATGGAAATAACAAAATGTATGGGGAAATGGCACTAACAAGAGAAAATGCAGGAAACCCCTAGGGTACAGGTGTAGTGAGGGTATCGATTCGGCTTGTTGCAGAGGTTCGTGGTGTTTCAAGAATTCCACAATAGTGTTCTAGGGTTACTGTGTGCTTGCTAGGTGCACTAGCTATTCAAGGAAATGGATGGCCAACCTGGTCAGAATGGTGAGAATCCTCAGAAAATGGTTAGAATGGTGAGAACGTCCCAACTATGAGAATGGTGAGAATGTCCGAGCCATGAGAATGGTGAGAATGTCCCCAATGGTGAGACAGGACAACATCCCCCATAAATCAGCATGCATTTTGATGACACTTACCAGAGCATCGCCTCCCCCACCTAATTTGGAACTCATTCCTCCTAAAGGGACCTCTAGGGATAAATTAATATCCTCTTTTACAAATTTTAGAATAATAATATATTATTCTATTACTTTAAGATTATCTCTTTCATCAATCCTTTAGCCTCCACCCTGCTCCAACTCCAGAAGTGTAGTTTAGTCCCTCATACTCTTTCTTCGTGTTCGGTCCACACACAACGATGTTGTTATATTAATAATATGAACATTTACATGTACAAGACAATCTCCTGCCTAACATCTAGGCTCAAGGCCTAATCAACACATAAGCCTACCAACTTATAAATAGTTGGCTCACCAAAATTATAAACATCATTACATTCATAATTACAACCGAGGATCATCCTTGTGGTATTGCAATCCCATCCCCTTTATTTTCTCACTCATCCCTCTGGCAACTTAGTTACACAACATAAACAAGATTTTCAAAATATTCAAAATATGGGTATTCTCCTCGTGACAGTATTAGTCTGGTGTTCTAAGGTTAAGGCCTCTAAGAAGACTGCATCACCAGTCCACTGGACCTTTACAATCCCATGGCTCCGACGGAGATGCTTTCTTCCGCCTAGTGTTGATTAAGGTTGGCTTGCTTCATTGATGCTCAACCCCAAGAAAAGACCCATAGCACAAAAACAGTAATGGACCCAATAGTGTTTGATGTAAATATGACCATTATTGTTTTGTCATGGTTGATAAGAAGTAATATGGATGAACTCCAAAGTGGTCCCTCTCTTTATGGTGAAGCCCTCACTGAAGATGCTTTGTGGAGAAGGAGAACCCATGCTTAATTATGGAATAATGAGACATGAAAGTGAATTTGTTACGGAAATATCCTATATGGATAGTTCTTGGCTACTCTCATTTTCTATGGTATGTGGAACGTCATACACCTCACTAAGTATAGAGAGTTATGGCCATGAGAAGTTGGAGACCCCAAAGTTTGGGTAATGGACCAGTTTGTTCTGATGGTTAATGGTATGAGTTATGATATATTTTCAGATAATAATTATTCTATATGGATAGTACATGTCATCCTATCGGGTGGTATGTATAACATCACATAACTCCCTCACCTGGGCTTGAGAGAGTTATGGTCTTAATGGGTTGGAGGGGACCCTCATATGTCATCTAGAAGCCCTAAAAGGTCAAAGTAATCAAAGTGGTTTTAAGAGATTTTAAAAGGTAAATAATAAAGAAGTGATGAGGTATTATATAATTCAAAGTGAATACAAAATAAATTATTTCCAATAATAATTTTAATGGAGAAATTAGAAGGACCCAACCCTAAAATAAGGAAAGTAAATTAAGATGACCTGTAGAATATGTTTTAAGGAAGCTACTTTGAGAGTATAAATAAGAGGCTCTCATTTGAAAACACAATTTGAGAATCATTGCATATCTATAGTAAGTGTCCTGAGGTTTAAAACGATATCTGGGCCGAAATTCGAGGAAAGTGAAGAAAAGAAGGCCTAAAATGCAAGGGAAGGATAAATTATTTCATGGTCTTTACAGAAGGTATGTTATTTTCGTGTCATCTCACCATTTTCGGCTTATAATTTTTTTATATAATGATTCAGATCCAAATTTCTATGAAAGTGAGAAACATATCCAAGTATCCTGGTTAAAAAATCATCTTGTGGGTCGCTTTATTTTGGGAGTTAAGACCGCGGGAAAATAGGGTTTGTGGCCAACCCAGAAACTAGTCAAAATCGTGTTTCAAAAACGTCATACCATTCATACCGTGATCTAATTTCGAGACCAAATGTGTTGGTTAGGTTACAACAGAGTAGGCTATGTAATAGTTTCATATCATTTCATCAAATATCTTTTGCAGGGAATACTCTACAAGGTCACTCTCTCTGTAGTTTTGTGAATTCAATAATGTATGCCATTTTGCTATAAATCATTTTCCGAGAGGTTTCCAAGTAGTGCCACTTGAGGCATTGCATAAAACACACCTAAGAACATCGTGTCGGGCCGTGATTTTTATACATTACGTTCAAAGCGTGATTACTCTTCAAGTTAGGGTTGTTGACTTAATCCAAAACTAGGTACGTGAGACTAAAGAAACGCTTGATGAAAATGCTAGTTTCTTTGCTGTTAAAGTTAATGAAGGTTTGCAAAAATGACATACCTTGCTAAACTCTGGCTTATTCTAGAGAGCTACAAATCAGATTTTGATGATGAAATTGATGAGGGCTTTGGTTGAGGTACGTGTTGAGTGCTACGGTTGAGCATTAGTTGATTAGTTTGCACATACGAAGTGGCGCTGATGATTTTGGTACATATTGATCAGTCATAGCTGATGAGTAGTTGACACATGATTGGTACATACACTTGTTGGCACATGGTTTGGCGTAACTTGTTTATGGTACCGTGTCGATTACGTGTTGGTAATGGTCGATGCACTTGTTTATGGCGTAACAGTTGATTACAAGTTTGGTGCACGGTTGTTGCATTTGTTTATGGTACAGTTGATTACAGTTGATGGCTGGTCGATGTAATGGTTCGGGTTTATTGGTACTTGTTTACAATGGTATATCTCACGCTGATAGTGTGACAGTTGGTTCCATCATTCTACTTCTACCGTGGTAGGACCTGCAAGACAAGTGGTTGCAGCCACCGGGTTGTAGTCAAGAACATGGGGTTGTAGCCTCCTTCTAGTCAGAGCCAAAGAATTGGGAGTTGGAGATTCCCCTGCCGTAGCCCGAGAACTAGGGATTGGAGCATCCTCTAGTTGCAAAATTGAAACAAAGGAAGTTATGCTTCCAATGAATGTAATTTTCAAGACATATAAGAAAAAAAGCATTCAGTGGTTTTCTACCGATTATTTCTACAAAACACCTGTGTAATCGGTATGTGTATGATTGTTCATTTGTTCATCATATTTACTCGTAGTTATTGGATAATAATGATTCATTGATATAGCACTTGATTATATGGTTAAAAGGGATTAAATTGCTCTATTATTGATTCACCCCTCTCAAGAATCCAACAATTGGTATCGTGAGTTTGCCTTCATGAAATACTTTAACCACTAGAAGGAGATCATGATTGTCTCTAAGAATGGAGTACCAATGTTTAATGGTCGAATGGTTTTAAGTAAGAGATGTGGAGCGTATGCTGAAGGGTAGTATTTTTACAGGCATTTGACATTATATTTGGCTATCATTGTTACAGGATATGATACCAAAAGGGCAAAGAGCTCACAGAACCAAGAAGGAATTGAAGAAGAATAACAAACAGCAATGGATTTCATCTCGAAGGATTACCTAAACCTGTAAGAGAAAAGGTTGGTAAATGTCTAATGCCCAAAGAAATTTGATAAGTTATACGACATATATTCTTCACCCATCACTGCATTCAAAAATGCCAAAGAAGATGCATACGTAACAAGAAGAAAAGATGATCATCATGTCAAACGATTCGTAGGAAGAGTATGATGAAGCAAAGGTTGATTACAAAGAAAAATGATCGCTGCAATTAAATATCTAAGGAAAGAAAGAGAAGAAAACAAGTCATCCAAGAAAGAATCAATGAAACAAAAGAAGTTTTCTACAGTTCCGGTGCGATCAATGTGGTCATCAAGAATTTAAGAGCCAAACTAGAAGAGGCCAGAAGAATTGAAGAAACCTAGAATATCAAAAGAAATGTGTAGAAGCCAACATAAAGGAAGACAAAATGAAGATGCGTAAAGGAGAGAAAAACATATTGATGGATCATCTCAAGGAAAGAACCAATGATTTAAACCAACTTGAGGAAGAGTTTGGTCAAGAAGAGAGAAGAATGGGAAGAATAAATAATTGCATTGAAAAATCAAACTTGAAGAAGAAAAGAGAACATAAGAGGTCATGAAGTCTCAGTCAATGAAGAAAGAAGAAGAGGTTGAGAATCTTGAAGAAGAAGTTGTCACACTAAGAGTCAAATCGACAACTTCAACAAGAAAGTTGAAGAGACGTAAACATCCATATACATCCTTTGTAGAGAATGAAGAGAAGCACCCCACGTTGCTGTGAAAAGAAGAATGAAGAAAATAGAAAGAGTTATGCGTATACTCAAAGGAAGGAATCATGGTCACCGTAATCTAAGAAAACCATTGAAGATACACATTCAAGAATACCATCCATGTTCACACAAAAAGCCTTCAATCATGATCATGATCAACAAAGGAAAAAAATCATGATCATGACTACACCACAAAGAAGATCATTCAATTCCCCCGTGCATGAAAAAATTTATTTTATGGTCATTGTTTTTATTGTAATTAACTTTGACATAAGGTCATAGACAGGTGGATTATAAAAGAAATGTTCAAGCTGCACCGCCTTCCATGGTCGCATAAAATCGAGAGTGTTACAAATGTCATAACTATGGACACATAGCTGATTGTCGAAGCATGATCGATAATTTCCATGAAAGACAATACTATCGATATAAGAAAGTATGGATAAGAAACAGAAAGAACAGGTGAACAAAAACCAAATACCATAGATCGCAAGATTTCGATTAACAAAAATCCAGATGAAGAAATTTAGAAAATGAAAGATGTTATAGATACGTAAAGGTTTGGAAAATAACCGAAAGAAAGGAAGAACAAAATATGAATAGGTTCAAGAGATCAGACTCTATTATCAGAAAGTGAAAGATGAACTCAATGACAGAAAGAAAAAGCTCCGAGCTCGTGAGATAATAACTACCAACGAAGATGATGATGAATCTACCAATGAAGATTACGATGAATACACATCGAGAAGGAATTGTTCCGAGCCATCCAACTTAGAGACTCCTCAAGCACATGAATATTAGACGTGGGGAGTCTGGCGCGATGGGGCCAGGATAGACCCCAAAGAACCATCCTTCGAAAGCAAAATTCGCGAGCTCTGAGAAGACATATCCAAAGCTAAATCAGCTAGCATGGCATGGGCTTGATAGCATAATGATAACAATAGCATTATGGACAGCCATGCTAAGCAGAGTCATGGACAAGTATGGACAGAGATGGATCGGTAAGAAGACTTCAGCGTACCTTGTAATAAGATATATGATAGTGGATCTAGAGCATGGATCTCAGATTGGTTCGGTGGAGTGATTAAAGACGCGAGCATTATCTGAATGGATGATAATTACCGGTGAAATGGCTCCAAACAATCACTATTAATGGATTACAAATTAACGATGTTTTTTGACAGCAAAGGCATGCTAGTTCACATTCAAAACAAGAGTAATGCCTAAACAACACTCCATTAAAAACTCCATACCTAATTCCATGGAAGAGAAGACCAAAGAATGTCAAGCACTTCGTGATTTTTGGAAGAAAATGCTAAGCATCAAAAGAGAAGATGGCATAACGGGAAAGTTTGAATCTTGCGTGGACAAAGGAATACTTGTTGGTTACCCAAGCACAAGGAGCAGACAATAAGTGTTACAATCTAAGATTAAACAGTTGGAAAGCATCAACGTAATAATTGATGAAACAGACATACTATAATCAAAGAAAGAAGAAACCAATCAATGGAACAACTTTGAAGAAGAAGATGAAAAGAAGAAGAGGAAGATGAAGATGAAGATGAGAATCCAAATGTAAGTAGAAGATAAGTTCAACAAGTGCCTCCAAAAAAAACCTAGCAAACTAGGCACGTTAAGAATCTTCCTTCAGATTAGATTATTGAAACAAAGATGCAGGAGTTGACTAAAGAAAATCCATTCACTAGAACAAACACACCCAGTAATCCTTTATCTACAATTGAACCAAACCGCTTTGAAGAAGCCGTTAAGGATGAATTTGGAATAAGGCCATGGATGAAGAATTGATCAAATAGAGAAAATGACACTGAATCGGGTTCCAAGACCAAAGAATAAGAATGTGGATTGGCACAAAATGGTTTTCGTGGAATAAATCGAATGAAGATGGACAAGCTACAAGGAAAAAATCTATATTGATATGTAAAGTATATGCACATATTGAAGGAATCGAATTTCAAGAGACATGCCCCGCCTGGCCGGTAGAATGAAAGCAATCTGTTTGCTTTTAGCCCATGCATGTTCCAAAATGTTAAAGCATATCAAATGGACATAAAATCATCTCTTCTAAATGGAACTTGAAGAAGAAGTCTACATTGAACAACCAAAAGGATTTCAAATGTCAGAGAACATAGACCATGTGCGGTAAATTAAAGAAGGCCTTATATGTACTAAAACAGCTCCTAGAGCATGGTGTACCCGTGAGTGAGGCATCCGCAGCGAAAGTGTGGTCTCTAAAAGGAAGTGCGCATAACAACCCTCTACATCAAGGTAAGTCAAGGTAATATTTTATTAATTGGAAGTTTATGTTGATGATATTATTTTGGTAGTGATGATGACAAAGTTAAGCCAAATTTGCAAAGACATGCAGAGTGAATTTGAAATGTCATTTGAGAACTATCCTTCTTTCTAGGATCTCGACAAGAAAACCATGAATTTTACTCTCAAACCAAGTATATCATAGAAATGCTAAAGAGGTTCTGGATGGAAGATTGCAAACCGCTTATCACTCCCATGCAAACCAGCTTCTGCAAGCTGAGCAAAGATGATGATTCAAAGCCCGCTGCATCGTGAGGCAATATAGGTCAATGATTGGTGTAGACTACTACATGTGACAAGATCCGCACTGCATAATGCGTATTTGACAAAGTGGCACGATTTCCAAGCAACACCAAAGGAATCATCACATGTATTAGTAGTGAAAAAGGATCTTCGCGACATCTCAAAGGAAAATAATATTTTGGGTTATGGTATCCAAAGGAAAAGATCCATCACCTCTATGGCCCACACAGACGCAGACAAGGGTTGTATCGATGACCCATCAAGCACCAGTGGAGCAACGCTCACTTATGAGGTTTGGTATCATGGCTAAGAAGAAACAATCATCTGATCTCTCATCTAGAACCTAGGCAGAGTATATTGCAACAAAGAACCTGTGTACAACAACAAAATGTTGTACACAATTTATATGGATGAAAAAAAACTCTGACAGATATACAAGTTGAGTATGATGAGCCCATTCCAATATATTGTGATAATACAAGTGCCATCAAGATCTCAAAAACCCTATACCTAAGACTAAGCACATTCCAATCAAGTATCACTTTTCACGGGAATGTACAGAAAAGAACATCCAAGCTGAGTATGTGGGCACAAAGAAAAGTGGCGTACATATTTACAAAACCACTAATGAAGCCTTTGAATATCTTCAGCCAAAGACTTTGAGTTATTTCTACCCAAAAATGAATTCCTTTTGAATGCTTATCTTATAGTTCTTATATGTACAGCAGGAAGCACCATAAGAGGATAGTCTTCAGGGGAAGCAGCCCCGGATGAAAAGATACATTTATCATTGATGACAAAGGGGAAGATTCTATCGATGCGTAGGACAAGAGGCATGGTTCTAGGTGACTACATTTAATGCATGCAGGACATAGCATGGCTCGGGGAGCATGACCGGGACATGATTTCAAGAGCCAGTATTGCATGAAAGTGCTTCCATCAATGCCAAAGGGGAGATTTTTGATTAAGGCTTGGTTGTCATTGATGTCAACCCTTGAAGAAAGTTTGTTAGTGAATTTTGGTAGCACAAAAGTTTGCGTAATGGATCCAATAGTGTTTGATTTAAATATGACCTATTATTGTTTTTCATGGTTGTTAGTACATGGATGAACTCCAAAGTGGTCCCCTTATGGTGAAAGCCCCTCATGGGAAGACGCTTGTGGAGTAAGAGAACCCATGCTTAATTATGGAATAATGAGATGAAGGGAACTGAATTTTCGTGGAAAATATCCTATATGGATAGTTCTTTGTATGTCACTGGTGGTATGCGGAACGTCACATAATTCCCTCACAAGCTAGAGAGTTATGGCCATGAGAAGTTGAGGACCCTGTGTTCGGGTAATGGACCCAAGTTTGTTTGATGGGTAATGGTATGATTTATGATATATTTTCAGATAATACTATTCTATATGGATAGTACATGTCATTCCATTGGTGTATGTAGAACGCCACATAACTCCTCACTCTTGAGAAATTATGGCCTTATGGGGTTGGAGGACCCTCATATGTCATCTAAGCCCCAAAGGTCAAAGTAATCAAAGTGGGTTTAAGAGATATTAAAAGGTAAATATTAAGTGAAGTGATGAGTGTATTATAATTCAAATTTAATACAAAATAAATTATTTCAATAATAATTTTAATGGAGAAATTAGAAGTGGACCCGAACCCCAAAATAAGGAAAGTAAATAAGTGACCTAGAATATGTTTCTAAGGAAGCCACTTGGAGAGTATAAATAAGAGAAGGCTCTCTACTGAAAACATCATATTGAATATATATAGGTGTCCTCCAGGTTTACAAACGATATCTAAGCCTAAATTCGAGGAAAGTGAAGAAAAGAAGGCCAAATGCAAGGAATGATAAATTTTCTTTTGATGGTGCTTTCTAAGGCATATGTTATTTCCTCGTGTCATCTCACCATTTTCGCTATAACTTTTTTATATAATGATTTAGGATCCTGAAATTTCTATGTAAGGATTAAACATATCCAAGTATATGTGGTTCAAAATTACTTTAAGGGTCATTGTAGTTTGGGAGTTGCTAATCATGGGAAAATAGGTTTTAGGTCACCCGGAATCCAGTCAACATGTGTTTCGGTAAAAAACGTCATAACTTCTCTCATAACAGCATCCATAATTTTGAGACCAAAATGTGTTATAGGTCCATAGTAGGTTGTGTAATAGTTTCATAATCATTTCATCACAGCCGTGTAAGACCTCTACAAGTTCCCTCTCTAATAAGCCATAATTCAAATAAGGTATGCCATTTTGCTATAACTCCTTTTCTCGAGAGGTTCCAAGTAAAGACTAGAGGTATTGCATAAAACATACCAAGAACATCAGGTGTCATTTCATATTTTATGCAATACAGGTTCAAAGTTATGATTACTCTAAGTTAGGGTTGTTGACTAATCCAAAACTAGGCATGTGAGACTAAAGAAACGCTTAATGAAAATGCTAGTTTCTTGTCATAAAGTTAATGAAGGTTTCAGTGAATGTGATCGTAAACACTAGGTCTATTACAGGTATATACCAACCAGATTTTGATGATGAAATTGATGAGGGCTTTGGTTGAGGTACATGTTATACATGGTTGAGACAATAGTTGATTAGTTGGCACATACATGGAGTGTATAGTTGATGATGTTGGTACATATTGACGAAGTCAGTTGATGAGTAGTTGACACTACGATTGGTACACACTGGCAACATGGTTGGATGGCACTTGTTTATGGTACAGTTGATTACGTGTTGGTGCATGGTTGATGCACCTCTGTTTATGGTACGTGCTGATTACGTCAAGTACGGTTGATGAATTTGTTTGGTATAGGTTGATTACGTGTTGGTGCATGGTTGATGAATTTGTTTCTGGTACAAGCTGATTACAAAGCCGATGCATGGCTGATGCATGGTCTGGGGTTTATTGGTTTAGGTTTACAATGGTATATATCTCAAAGTGATAGCAGGACAATGGTTCCATCATTCTACTTCTACTGTAAGGTGGGAAGGATCTGGCAAGGATATGGGTAGGCCAGCCACCTTCCAAATTGTAGTCAAGAACATAGGGTTGTAGGACCGAGAAATAGGCGGTTGGAGCCCCTTCTAGCTGGGTACCGGAAAACAAAGGAAGTTGGTGCTTCCAATGAATGTAATTCTTCAAGACATATAAGAAAAAGCATTTCGTATTTTTCCCCGATTTGGGTTTCCACGAAACACCTGCGTAATCGTGGGTATGTGTATGATTGTTCATTTGTTCATTGCCTATTTACTCGGCAGCTATTGGATAATAATTCTTTCATTGATATAGCACTTGGATTATATGGTTAAAAGGGATTAAATCGGCTTCATTAATGCATTCAATCTCCCCGCAGTAATCAAACATAGTATGCGCAATGGATGCACTTATAAAGTGTGTTCTTGTTCCACATGAATCATTCCAATCAATCACATGATTAGCATTAGGTATATATTTTTGAGCAATGAGATATGAAATACATTATGAATAGTCAATCATGTGTGAAATGAAAGCATATATGCATTTGGTCCAATCCTTTCTAAGATTTCAAATGACCCACAATATCTAGTTTCCAACTTGGAACAGCTTCCAAACTCGGAACTTCGACTATTTCTCACCTTTAAGAAAACATGATCACCCACTTCACACTCAGGGTTATTCCTTTGTCATAATATATTTTTGCCCCGTCTTGGGTAGCCTTGTGTTTAATATCTATCATTTTCTCTTCCATTTCGAGTAAACTCTATCCCAACCAATCACTTCTCTATCATTTGGGTTGTCCCAGCCCATCGGGTGTTGCACTTTCTACCATAAAGTGTCTCAAATTGGCTCATTTTCAATGATGCTCGGTACCCATTATTGTAAGAACTCTACCAAGTGTAGGTGGGGCCTCCATCTAGATTATTTTTCCATCACATACATTCTTAACATACATTCTATCACTTGATTTACTTCTTTTCTGTTTGTCCATCTGACTCGGATGATAAGTTGTCTGAAGTTTCGGTTCGTTCTGAACCCTTTCAATAATCCTCTCCAAAACTTTGAGGTGAATTTTGGGTCTCTATCAGACACAATTTTATTGGGTATGTCGTGCAAGCATGCTACTTCCCTCATATAAATATCAACAAAATTAGATGCCTTGTGAGTAGTCTTCAAGGGAATAAAATGGGCAGGTTTAGTAAGATTATCCACCACCACCATGATGGAATCATGTTGCTTGTTTGTTTTGGGTATTCCTGTGATGAAATCCATTGTCACCACTTCCCACTTACACTTAGGAATGGATAATGGTTGTAGCAACCCTGTTGGGTGTCTATGCTCAACTTTGACCCTTTGACAGTCCATACATCTGGCGATGTATTCTGTAATTTATTTCTTCATGCCTGGCTAGTAGTAATGGCTCTTGACTGTTGAAAGTGTTTTCTGATATCCTGGGTGTCCAACATAAGGTACATTATGCATCTCTTTTAAAATCATACTCCTCAAATCATGAGAACTGGGTACATAAATTATGTTTTTGTACAAGAGAATTCCCCCACTTCCCAATTCATAATCTTCAGCTTTCTATTGCATTTTACCTTGCTGCAATTTAGTTACCAATTCCGTGTACTACAAATAAACTTTTGTAGCCTCAGAAATTCTTCCTTTAAGATCCGTCTGATACATGATAATGGTTATATCATGCAGTTCATGCACTCTCCTACTAAGTGCATCAACCACCTTGCTCTCCTTTCCTTTGATGTGATTGATAGAAAAGTCATATTCACAGAGGAATTCCAACCATCTACTCTGCCTATCATTCAAGGTAGGCTGGTCAAACAAATATTTCAGACCATTATGGTCTATTCTCAGCTCAAATCTTCTTCCCATGAGGTAGTCTCTCCATTTCTTTAAGGAATTCACTATGGCTGCCAACTCCAAATCATGAGTGTCATAGAGCCTTTAATTCTCTTTCAATTTAATGGATTCAAAACATATCACAAAACCATTCTGGTCAAGGACTCCACCGAATCCTTCTTTGCATGCATCTGTGCAAACCACAAACTCCTCA
This sequence comes from Picea sitchensis, assembly GCA_010110895.2. NCBI lineage: Eukaryota > Viridiplantae > Streptophyta > Pinopsida > Pinales > Pinaceae > Picea > Picea sitchensis. The sequence goes on along the minus strand of SNQJ01S0106026.1, from coordinate 9,763 downwards.
TTTGGATCTACAATATTCAGAATTGGAGCATTGGTTAACAACTGCTTCAATTGCTGGAAGCTCATTTCACATTCTGTTGTCCATTGAAACTTCTTCCCCTTCCTTTGCAAGGAAGTGATGGGATGAGCTATTCTCAAAAACCCTGCAATGAACCTTCTGTAGTACCCAGCTAGACCCATGAAGGATCTGACTTCTGTCACATTCTTAGGTGTTGTCCACCCTTTAATGGCATCAATCTTTTCAGGGTCTACTGCTATCCCTTATTCATATATGATATGCCCCAAATAGTGAATTATGTTTTGATAAAATGAACACTTTCTCAATTTGGCATACAACTGATGCTCTCTTAGCACTTGCAACACCATCCTCAAATGATTCTCATGTTATTCTTCTGACTTGAAATATACAAGGATGTCATCCAAAAACACAATGACAATTTTTTCTAAATATTCTCGGAAAACGCCATTCATTAAGAACATGAAAACAACTGGTGCATTTGATAACCCAAATGGCACCACTGTGAACTCATAATGACCATACCTTTTCTTGAAGGCGGTCTTGTTGATGTCTTCCTCTTTAATCCTTACCTGATGGTATCCCAACATGAGATATATCTTTGAAAATATCCTTGCATTCTTCAACTGATCGAAGAGATCGTCAATCCTTGGTAGAGGATACTTGTTCTTTATAGTTACTTTATTTAACTGCCTAAAGTCAATGCACAATCTCAGGGTCCCATCTTTCTTCTTCATGAATAACACTGGGGCACCCCAAGGTGACACACTTGGGCGTATGTACCCTTTCTTTAAAAGTTCTTCAAGATGAATTTGTAGTTCCTTCGGTTCTGGTGTACTCATTCTATAAGGAGTCTTTGATATTGGAGTTGCTCTAGGAATTAAATTTATAGAGAAATCAATATCTCTCTTTGGGGGTAGTCCTGGTACCTCCTTGAACACAACTTCAAAATCTTCCAGGACTACATGATCCTCCATATTTGTCACCTTATCCTTAGATACTTCCTCTATATGGGTTGCAAATATTTGACAACCCTTCCTGTAACACTTCTTCAACTGCATTGCTGAAATTTCTCAGACAGTAACTACCCTCGGAATTCCTTGGACTTCTCTCTGATTTCCTTCCTCATCCAAGCAAGTGAATGTCTTTTATGACATTCTAATATGGCATGGTGTTGGTCCAACCAATCCATACCAATTAGGTAATCATATGATCCCAAAGGTGAGATTTTAAAATATGCGTTGGTACTTAGTCCATTCATGCCCACTAGACATGATTTAACCAACTCAACAACCTTTATCTTGGGTCCTGTAGCCAGTTGCACTAGCCAAGATTTCACATGATTACTTCTTGGTAATTGCAATCTTTCCACTACCTTAGGATCTATATAGCTATTACTAGACCCAAATCAATTAAAATAGTAAATGAATGGTTATTGATCATACCTTCAACTTCAATCATATGTGATTGAAACTCAGTTTTCTTGTTGTCCAGGGATTCATAGATCCTAGGTACTCTTATTCCAATGTCCTCCACTATTTTTGCTTGATAAACATGGTGAATATATCTCACACTATACTCTATGTGAGGGAAATATTTATACTTATGATCTCCATTACAGCCCCAACATTGCATAGGTGTCTTCCTTGGCCTTTGCCCACCTACTTCAGCCATCCTGGGCTCCCTCCAAACTACTTGTCCTTGAGGAATATTTCTAAAAAATGGTGGCTTGTTTCCCTTCTACCTCTACTCCTATTTAAACTTCCTCTTGTCTTCCCAAGATCTTTGGAAAGTAGGCTTTCCTTTATGCTTATCATATAAATATTTTTCCTTCCTTATGGTTTCTTCCATAGTTTTAAGATCATCATACTGGATTTTTGTCACCGATAAAAGGTGGCAGACCACTCAGATATCTATGGATCTTGACTATCTCATCCTAAATGAAAGGGAATACTTCAATAGATCTAGAAATATCCTTTCATATTCATCTACATTGATGCTTCCCAATTTAAGTTTAGAGAACTCTTTCATCTTTTTGTCATAGTATCTATTGGTTAAGTACTTATTTTCAAAATATTTCTTGAATTCCTTCCATGTGACATCTTTCTCTCTGACGTGATGCACTTGCACAAGATGATCCCACCACATGGATGACTTTCCTTCCAGCTAATAGATTGCAATTATTCCTTCTGCATGAGAAGAATAATTATGCAATTGGAAATATTTTATCATGCCAATTAGCCATGTCTCAGCCTCTTCATCCTTCTGGTGCTATCCATCAAAAGTAGGAGGTTTGATATTATTCATTTCTCATTTCAACTCATCCACCTCATACCTCCTATGTTTCCTGACAAGGGACGGACTTGAGCTACTATGTGCTCTCCTATGGGAATTCTTTTGGGAGTGTTGGTGATGTCTGCTACAACTCCTTGATTTGTTTTCCTCATCAGGGAACTTGTGGATCCCTGATTGGCTGGATTCACTTTCCTTATCCAACTTATTTTCATTTCTTTCCAGGCTCAGCATTAGCTTCATATTGAAGTCCTCATGTTTCTCCTTGGCTCTCTTAAGCCTTTCGTTATTTTCCTGTTGAATTTGGACATCTTTTTGCAAATTTTTAATGATTTTCATCATGCTCACATCTTTATCTATTTATTCCCTATGCCCATTGGAGTTTGTCCCTTCAACCCCCAAATGGAGATCCATTCCTTTGACATCATCCCCCAGACTATAAGCATCCCGTGCCTCCTCCATTTCTTTGCACTATGTAACAATTATGTTCGGTTCTGACAATTGCTAACTCTGCAAAATGTGAAGTCAATCGAATTTTTGTCAGGCTTTTAGACTTAATAATTCTCCAGAATAACTTAAACAATATGATTCAACAAAAGAATATCAGACTCCATTTTTTGAGGGTCTTTGTTCAGTCAAGAATCTCCACAGCTCTATCTCTGAGCCCTGTTATGTTATACAATTTACTTTCTGGCGCTAGCCCCGTTTTCCTTCATCCTTTAATTCACATGTGACCACAGCTGTGACTAAATGATTTATGGTTGGGTGCTTATCCGAAACCTTTAAACTTTGGGGCTCTGAAGCTTCAGAGGTTTCCCTTTTTCACACATCACAACAAATCTCTCGAAGTGTTGAATTGGCGAACTCGCAAAGGGGGGTGGATCAACGGTCCACGGCTTCTCAGAATCCTACGACTAATATTTACTATGGAACTCCAGGCTTCGGGAGTTTCAGACTGTCCATACTCTCAATCCTTTCAGAGTGCCAAGTCTTCGGACTGTTGCATCTGTTTCCAAGTGTCATTTCCCGATCAAAGGTCGAGATTAAAT
>SNQJ01S0106025.1:13292-26655 GCA_010110895.2 Picea sitchensis | reverse complement strand
TTTTTTACAAATTTTATACGATCTATGAAATTAAAAAAAAAAAAACGTAATTTAAAAGAAATTTTAAAAAGAATTAATTAAAAATAATAATAATAATAATAAGAGAAATTTTTAAAAGAAATTAAAAAAAATAAACAAAATATTTTTTTATTTGAAGTCAGGCATCGTGGGTGCATGAGGTCCATGTGCCCTCCTTTCCAGGGCTCTAATCCTCAATCCTAATTTATTCTCGCCCTTATCTCCTCAAACCCTAGCCTCACTTGACCCTTTTCATTCTCGTTTTTTTTTTTCAAACGCTCAACATAGGTGAAGGATGAGGCTGGCCATGGTCGTCCCTCTGCTCCTTCATCGTGGTTCAATCGCTGGGCAGCTGGACTTTGATGCTTGATAGCTTTGGCACCGACGGTGTGATGAGTTGTGTGGCTAGGCCTATGTGTTTTATGCTTGGTGCAATTGTTTTGGGTGTGTTTGGCGCTGGCGCTGGGTTTTTGTTTTTGGCTAAAATTGTGTGTTATGTGATTCAGTATATTTGGTGGACTTCCGTGCTTGTATATTGGGCCTTGGACCCATTATGTTGATGCTAACCTGTATTGTGTTGATTGCAGGAGCTTGGCAACTAGGTTTCAGGTGCTTAATGTTGGTGGTTGCAGGTCGCATTGATGCATCGTGCACATATGTGCTCCCCTCTCCTCGGTGGCTTGGTATTTGACTTAGGCATCGGCTTTGGTGAGTGGTGTTGCAGGTCGCGTTGATGCGTCGTGCATAACTCAATGCCCCTCATGGCTCCTTCATTTGATGACTTGGCGCTTGGGCATTTTGTCGGGATTTGGTGCTTGATGAGTGTCTCTCGGTCCTGTAGTGTATGGGACTTAATCCCCTCATCCTCGGTGGCTTAGCTTGGCGCTTGGCACCTGTGTGCTGGGATTTAACCTGATGTTTTTCTCTCGGTCTTGTGTTTGTAGATTAGGGCTCGATAGGTGTAGGCCCAATCCTTTTTTTATTTATTTACCTTCTCTTATTTTACCAAGGAACCCCTCATGGGATTCTCTCTTCACGACTTGCGTAGCTTGACTCGAGCGCTAGCTTGAATGTTGTGTTGTGCTATGTGTTGGAATGTTGTCTTAGGCTCAGCGGTTGCGCTGAGCTTGAGTTTTTGCGTGGCTTGTTTGACATATGGGGCACATATAGTTCTCCTTGGGCCTCTCCTACGCATTCTAAAAATAATAACTCCTAGTTGGGCTCTTCCTCGTTGTCTTATTTGTTGATATTTGGTGATTGTACGCTTGGTATCTGTTGACTTGTTTGTTGTTTATTTTTGTAGTGCATGGAGACCGGTCGTGGCTTTGTATATTTTTTTTATTTTATGTATAGCGTGTGAGCTGCATTTTGTTTAACGCTCAGTAGACTCCTCCTCGGCTTAGTGTATGGCGTTAGGTCTCCACTTTTGAAGCTATGCCCTTGGGCTCTCATTCCTGGGTTCAACAGCCAACTTGAACACCTGGAGAAAGGGTTTCAGACTCGCTTCATGTTTTGTCCCCTGGCTCAGCTCGGCTCCTCCCTTGTGGCTTTGCGCTTGGGCGCTAGGTTTTGGGTTTGACTTAAATGCATTGTCTTGGCTGTATACTTTCCTTATGGCACCATGTGTGTTTGATTTCCCATGTGGCCTCGACTTTAGAGCGAATGTCCTCGACCTTGTGGTCTCTTGGGTGAAACCTTGTGATATGTTACGATTTGGCTCGGCTCACGGACCGTGGTCGATAGATGGAGATTTGGGTCTCAGACCCAATAATTTTTTTTTTAAGGGTTCATTTCTATTATTATTTTTATTATTATTTTTTTATAGGATGCGTAATGCACTGCCATGGCCCCTTCTAGTCTCTTGATGTGGGTGTTGTTGATACTTGGGCTCCTCCTTTGGCTCTTGGTGAAGGCACTTTGTACGATGGTATTATTTGGAATCGTTCTTGGATATTTGGACTTGGGCGAGATTTGAATAAAGACCCTATAATTTTAAATTTTTTTTTTGTATGCTTTAGATATGGATAATCTTTTTTTTTTTTTTTTAAGAATTCATTTTCTTTTTTGCTTTTGCAATTAAATTACACAATGTTTGTATAAATGCCTTAAATTAGCTTTTTGGTTGTTTGTAAGAATTGATTGAGACTATTTAACTAAAAAAAAAAACACCCCTTACATCCATTTAGGAGTTGGTGTAACTTTTAGATTAGAGTTGGTTACACAACTCCCAGCCAAGTTCTAGTAATAAATGGAAAAGAATTCAGTCTGCCTGTTGTCTAGGCTCAGGTCAAGTTAAGGAAGATTTTAGTAATGATTACATTGAATGCCCTCTCTTATTTATTTAGTAGATATCATTATAGTTGTTAAACTACACCCTATTTAATATGCAATAGACGTAGAGAGAGTTTCAATAAATATCCCTGATTGTTTTACAATATTACAAACTGCAACTCTTATTAATTCTCAGCCTGTGCAGGTGAAGACTCATTCTTACAGGTGGCTAGAACCAGGGAGAGTATCTCTTTTCTAATGCACATACCCTCCTTCACTTCTCCTGGGAAGCATTCCCACTCTCACATTCATTTTGGGTAGTCTACTTAGGGTTAAAGGTCATTTCTGTTTATTTCTATTTTGAGTTGATTCAAGGGTTTTAGGCTGTAGGATGGGAGTTGTTTTAGGAAATAGTTTGCACAATTATGTGGGTGGTAAGGATTTAGGTTTCAGTTTTTGAAACCAGGCTCTGATACCATGTGTAAGGTCTCTTCCCACAAAGCCTTATAAAACACAAGTTAAAATAGAGAATAGATAAATGTTATCCTGTACAATTTAATCTTCAACATTTAACCATAATTTATTCAGCAGAAATTAAATTTATTGACAGCATGAAAATAAATCACATAACACATCATATTCAACACCTTAATGATAACCACCTAAAACAGCGTAATCATGAAAATGCATACCTCTGTTTGATGTTATTTCTCCAATCTCAGTCTGTCCTCACTACTGTTATGCCCAAACTCTGCCCAAAACCGAATCTTTCCTCCCTGCTAGCTAGGAATAGAGCCTATTTGACTCCCTCGCTCTAGGATTCCGTGAGGATTCCTGACCCCCGAGCCCAAAACTCCCAGCAACCGATGCACCCCTATAACAGTCCACCCAAACTCCAAACCAGAAAACATAGTCCCTAATCTCAGAAAAAGCTTCCTTTCCCCAAAGTTTCCAAAAGTCCTTCTCCCAAATGCCTCTACCCCCTCATATCCTCCTCCCATTCACCGCCTCCTACCTACATTTAATTCCACCCACATTATCCCTCCATTTAATACCTTATCCCTCCATTTAATACCCTATCCCTCCATTCAATGTTTTATCCCTGCATACGTAAAGTTTTCTAATAATAAATTAAAAGTTATTAAGCCTTTAATTCGTTACCCAAACATTAAATGTGTTAATTAATCAATTAATTAATTAATCAACATATATTAAACATTAATTAATAAACTATACTTATTAACAATTATTTAATTAACTATACTTGATAAACCTTAAGCAACTATTTAACTAGGGTTGTTACAGTAGAGGCGTCAGAGTGGGTCAATTGACATCCCTGTCGAGGCTATGGAAGCCTACTAGTAGTAGTGGCCCTGTCAATAGTATCGGAGCCATCGACTTGAACATCATTGCTCTCATTTTTAAAATTTGTCACCGTATTTCATTTAAAAAGGAAGATATATGAAGATGGACTGTGTAATGATTGTCGATATGCTTGATTTCCTTTAGTTGTTCTTTGATCTGCAATTATTCTAAATAGTCCTAACATGAACACATCAATGATGCAGAGATAACTGCTTCTTCTAGTAAGTCGACATTGTTGGCAACCCCACAGTATTTTCACCTTGTAAAGCAACGAATAATAAATTATGTAGCTACATATGCTTCATCACATGAGCATTGCTACTTGAAAGTTGAGTTTTGGGTTATAAAAGGGTTTTTATTTTGATTATTCTTAGTTCTCGTTTTCATTCTTCGTTCATGAATGAAAGCATGAATGAAGCATTGAAACTTATGAATTTATTACAATTGAATTTAAGGCTTATTTCCCTAGGAGAATAAATGTTCATACAAATCTTTTTAAGAATGATATTTTTCTTTATGTCTTATCTCATTCTTAAAATAGTTGTTTTAAATTTGCTCATTTTTATAAGGTATACTCTGAACCTTTGAATGATACACCAAGAATCGATTGATGTCGGGCTATGAGTTTGTTTCATGTATAATTCTTGGTAAATCCTTTTTATGCTTGCTATGCCTTGATTTGTCAAGCACCTCTTTTCCTAACCTTAAAATGATCAACTCCACCCTTTACACAATGATGATACTCAAATGCATCTGGTTGTATTTTGTACTCTGTTTAAGGTGGTATTTTGACTAGACAAGCCCATCATTCCCAGTTAAATCCTCGGGTTTCATATGTACTCTTGGCATTCATTTCGTAAAACACCTGATTTTCGTGGTATGAATCCCCGCATACTTTTATTCTGGTCATGTTAGGGTATTGATGAGTTCTATCCCTTTGGTTCTTGCTCTATTTTCCTCTGTTTTTGAAACCCTTCGTACTCGCAGTGAACTCTGTCTGCCTTTGTGACTGATTGTCCAGACCCTAATGGCCCTTGTCATCTGTGTCAAACTAAACGACCTCCAAATCCTGCTTCTATATGACGATGTGAGAGAAGACCTTAAAAATCAGGGTTGGGTTGCGTTTCTTGAGAAGTTTCAGGGTTACAATCTGTAGGAGGCCCAAGATTTTTCCCTCACGTTCGATGGATGGGGAGCGAAAATAGGTGATTTCCAATTATAAATCACTAAGGAATTTTTGACCAAGGCGATGGCCCTTCCCCTTACCAGGAAAAAATGGTTTAATAATTCCAAGTTGGACAAAGTGTCGTGGGCTCTGTTCTTCATCGCTCGAAAAGTTCAGTGTTGCGACAAAGGTATGTCGATTTCTCTCTTGAAAGATAGATGGCACGGGATATTAGCTGTGTTGAGGCAATTTGTCACCTGTGAGGGATGCTACGACCTTGTTTTTCTTTACCATATAAGGTTGTTAATGCATTTCATCGGTTTTCAGTTAAATATGTCGTTTTATTTATTGAGGAGTTTATATAAAATGGCTAAAAGATATAAAAGGTAGAGTGTGAATTCCAGTTTATTCCATCATGGGTTAATTAGGTTATTGTTAGTATATCATTTGGAATTACAGGGCGACGATTGGGATACCTTCCTAGCTCGCAATGGCTTCATCACAGTTAATCCTGTAGAGATGCATGTGATTGATAAACCTATGTTGGAAAAATCCCCTGTTCTTTCAAGCGACAAACCAGTTCCTGTATGCCTAAAACCCTTTGTTAATTCTACATTTGATGAGCCTATGTCCAAGAAACAAGATGTTGACCCAAGAGTCATTGAATTTCTTGAGTGTGAGCAGTACGTCTGCCCTAACACCTTTGCAAACACTGTAAACAGACCCTCGTGAAAACTATATAAAAATGACTCGGATATAGGGTTTAATAACAAAAGGGAAGGGAAATTAATCTCTAGGAGCCTACAAAATAAATCGAAGTTTCATATGAGCTCGATCAAAGCAATTGAGGTCCATGAGAGCTCTTATTTTGATATCGAGAAATTCTTGGCAAGGGAAGACCCAAGTTACCTTAAACCAGATCTCAGCCAGACCTATGATTTTGTAGACAATATTCCACCATGCCTTAAACATAGCAAAGGTTTTCTAGGGATCAAACTCGGTAAAGAACCCACAGATGATAGTGGTAGCGTTTTGACACACGAACATGGGTTTCCTCAACCAACTGTTCCAGATCCGCGGTGTGAAGTGTGTCTACATTGGGTAAGAAAATATTACACATATATTCCTCTCCTTCAATCAAAGATCAAGACCCTCACAGCTCAGATTGAATCATTAACAAATGAAAACCACAGAGTCAAGATTAGTGCACAAAGGCAAGGAAAACGCTTGAAGAGAACTGGAAATGTCATAATAAAAAATGTTGAGTGTGTCAAAGAAGTGATTAATTCTGAGGTTTTATGGCCCAAATTTAACATTCAGTTGAAAGGTAAAGATTTGTGTGATTTTGTTGATTTGTTCTTAATTAATATAGATTGAATCGGTTTTCTGTTGTTTAAAATAAGACAAGCTACAGACACAGCAGATTATGTAGCTAGTCTGTTCTCATTCGAAATGTTGAAAAATGTTGGTTACATGAATATCTAAATTTTTTTATTTTCATTTTTCCTTTCAGGATATCGTGCAACTTGTGGAGACATAATAATATGGAGCATTTCTGGGGTCATTAGCCATTTCTTTGGCTCATTTTGTAAACAGAAACAAACGTTTTTTAATATTAAGAGATACAGTTTGATATTGAGTGGTTTTATTACCCTCTATTTTTGTAATTAGTAAATCATCCTGGGATTTGATTCTATCTTAGAAGATAGGATGCTTAGTTTGCCTAAACTCTTTAAATACTATAGCTTTTTGTAATGAAATCATCCTAGCCTGGGGTAGAAGATGGATGACTAATTTACAGACTTTAATGGAACAACAATACATATTTTGGCTTTAGCTTCTTGTGGATGGTGTCTTCATTTAATTTTTGTTTATCCTGATATGATAATAGGTTTTGATAACTTTAGTCTTCATGATTTATTATGTTTTGGGGTAATTCCTTTATAAATGTTGTCCATAAGTGATGCTTCAGATATTAACCGGGTGATCATCTATTCATCTTCAATTACAAGATTTATCCTTAATTTTTGTTGAAAGATTAAATGCAATGTTATTGCTAACAGATTTTTCTTAATGTAATTTCTTGCAATCATAAGATCACAGTAACTATTTGTATCACTCTTTCTGTTATTAAAATTCAACTACAAACACAATTGTTCTGCATTTATTCAGAACATATTTAAGGTTCATTGCAGGTTTCCCTCCTGGACAAGGTGGTTAGATGTTCTCTGATCGTACAGATGTTTGGATGCATATCATTAGTTCGCTAATTAGTTAGCTCATTTATATTTTTTTGTTATATGTTTATCACTGAAATTCAAACGTATGGTTTGGCTTTTGACTATCCATACGTTTCCGTTTCATAGAATTTTATTTTATTAGTTTAATATTTATAAAGAAAAAACCAAAAATATTTTGATTTGCTTTCTTTATCTGCTTCTTCAAAGCATTCATTTTCACATTGAGTTTCGTAAGTTTAGATTAAAACTTGCATTGTGTATATCATGTATATAAAAAATTGTAAGTATATTTGTTATTTAAATATACCTACAATAGTTACGTATGTACATATTTATATATAGTAATTTGTAATTAGTTATTTATTTCATTTCTTTTATTTTTTTCTTTAGAACCCTTAGATTGGCTAACGAAGCCATTAAACCCGTCAGAACGAGTTACACCAAACAACTTGGGTTATTTAGACAACCATGGACCAGAATCGTTCTTCCAATTGACGGATGGTCATTTTCGCCCGTCAACACGTACCCCTCTCCAAAGCTAGCACACCAAGCAGAGAAACCAAACCATAATCCAAAGACCAATTTAGTACCGCAATAGTTGCAGCTCTCCTCTAGTCATGCGCAACACTAGTCCTTATGAGGTTGTGAGTGGGTGTGTGACAAAATGAGCTCAAGGGAACTTTATTTATAGTGATCCAAGTCAACTAACTGGACCGACTTCTCTTTCTAAAGGATAATTATTTAATATAAATTATTCTATCTTGTATTTTAGGTTTTTTATTCATCCGTTAGAGTTTTTATAGCTTCCCAGAATATTCTAATCTCTCCAAAGGTTACACGTGGAGGTTAATACCTCCTGCAACCACCATAACATAGACACTCCCTCCTGGTTAGGGAGTTATTAACGGTAATGGTCTTGAGCACAAACATACCATTTTGTTGGTAGCATCATCATAGCCACACAGACTATCTCATGATCACACAAATCAAACCACGAACAACATCATCACTATCCATCTAGATGGAAATCATATCCAACACTAATGGTAGTCTCCATGGAAATCAGATAGTATCTTACAGCTACTACAATGCTATCCAATATAACACAATTGTGTCTATCCATAGTAGTACACAACTACTGTTGAGTGGTACACAACCACTTCTAGTAGCACACAACTACTAACTAGTGACACACAGTCACTACCAGTGAAGCACATCCACCACAATAGCATACAACTATTGTCCAGAGACATACAGTCTCAACCAAGGGAGCAATATCCACAAGCCCCAGCTTGTCCCTCAAGTATGCAAACTTTGTCTTAGACAGAGGCTTAGTCAAAATATATGATGTCTTCTCATCAATGGAGATATACTGGAGAACCACTTCTCCCCTCTAAACTTTATCACGGAAAATATAGTACTTGATCTCAATGTGCTTCGACCTATCATGGAACACCAGGTTCTCTAAGAGCTTCACACAACTCTGGTTATCACAATATATCATGTTCGAATACAACACCTAATCAAACAGTCTAGAAACCATCTTACAGAGCCACACTGCTTCCGTACAAGCATCAAAAGATGAAATATACTATGCTTCTACATTGTTGAGTGAAACAAACTTATGTTTCCTACTATCCCATGATATCATAGCAGATCCCAAACTGAAACACATACCAGAAGTTCTCTTTCAGTCATCTGCACTTCCTTCCCAATCTGAATCAATAAATCCATGCAGTTGTACTTCACTATTTGAGGCATATCTCAAACCATAGGTTATCATCCCATGAATATATCTCAAGATATGCTTTGCAGCTATCCAATGCTCATGTCTGAATTCCACCTGGAACTGGCTCAACATATTCACAACAAAGAAAATGTACGGCCTGATATTTGTCAAATACATCAATGAACCAATCAATTGTCGGTACAGGGACAAGTCTACTAGATCAGAATTAGAGTCTCTCAACTTCCTCAGATCTCTTACCATGGGAGTTGCCATGGATTTACAATCCATCATCCCAAACTTCTAAAGGATCTTTACAACATACTTCCCTTGTCCTAGGAAGACTTCACCATGCTTCTTCCATACTTCTAGTCCCAATTAGTAGTGCATGAGACCAATATCCTTCATATCAAATTATGAGGCTATCTCCTTCTTACACTGAATAACGAGAGGCTCTGCACATGTCAGGAACAAATCATCAACATATAATAGTATAATCATAGGTGCATTATTCACAACTTTGTAATATAGGTTTGGATCGGCATGACTCTTGGAAAATCGAAGTCTTGTCAAATAGCTATCAATATGTGCATACCAAGGTCATGGATATTTCTTGAGCCCATACAAGGCCTTCTTCAATCTGCATACATGGGTTTCTCTTGGGTGTACCTCAAAACCTTCAGTTTTCTCTATATATATGTCTTTTTCAATTAATCCATTGAGAAAAGCGGTCTTTACATCCATTTGATGTAAACTCTGAACCATGGATTTTGCTATAGGTATGATGGCTTTGATAGATGTCTATCTGGCAACCAAAGAAAACGTCTCATCATAATATTCTCCCTCCTTCCGGGAGAAACCTCTAGCCACAAATCTTACCTTGTATTTATATATACTCCCATCTACTACATACTTTATCTTATAAGTTCACTTTGAAGTGACTACAAACTTTTCTTTCGATCTATGCACAACTTCCCATACATCATTTTTCATAATAGATTGATATTCTTCCATCATGGCTTCCTTCCATTATTTTTTCTTAAATTCCTCGAAGGTGGAAGGTTCTGCATTAACAAAACTCGTCATGAGTGTCGCATAACTAGAGAACCTTTTGGGTTTCTTTCTTTGTCTGAAGGTTCCACTAGGAGCTTTATTCTTTTCCGCTTCTTGCAAGGTGGATTCAAGCCATGTTGGTCTCTTTCTAGTCTTAGGTGAAAAAATTGGTTCCACAGGTTCATGTGGTGGTTTTGGTTCTTCACTGGGGTGTTCTGGAGAACATGTTCTATCTTCTTTGGTGTCTTCATGTCCCTCTTCTTCATTAGAGTCTATGGAGTCCTCTATAGATTTCCTAAATGAAATCCTTTCATCAAAAGTTACATCTCTAGTGATTTCAACCTTTTTGCTGACCTGAAGCATAAACTCTATATGATTTTGATGATTCACTATATCCAATGAATATACCTTTCTTTCCTGAAGGTTCTAACTTCTTTCTCTTATCCTTGGGGACATGAAAATAGACAAGACATCCAAAGATTCTCAAGTGTTATATACTTAGCTTCTTTTTGGATAAGGCTTCTCCTAAAGTCATGTTCTTCAGTATATGATGTGCAATTATGTTTTGAACATAAACAACTATCATTACTACTTCTCCCCATAGGAACATGGATAAATTCTGGTCATTCATTATTGCCTTGAATGATTCTTCAATAGTTATGTTCTTTCTTTCATCCACACCCTTTTGTTGAGTATTTTGAGGGACAATGAGCTCCCTCCTAATCCCATCTTCTTCACAAAAGGAAATGAACTCCTTGGAGGTGTATTCTCCTCCATTATCAGATCTTATTATCTTGATCTTCTTATTTTTTAGGTTCTCTACTTCAGCCTTGAATTCTTGGAATTTGCTAAATACTTCATCCTTAGTCTTTAACAGACACAACCATGTCTTTCTTGAGAAGTCATATATGAACGTCACATAATAAAGAGAGCCTCCTAGAAACTTCAATGGCATAGGACCACATACATATGAATGTATTAGGTATAAAATCTCTTTCTATCTATTCTCACTGCTTGGGAATTGTTTCTTAATATTCTTCCCAAGTGCACGTCCTATGCAAATGCCTTCATCCACGTATTGTAATTCTGGTATGCCTACAACTATCTGTTTTAGAGATGGAAATGCTTGATAATGAAGGTGAGCATACCTTCTATGCCATAAATCACTAGGGTTTATTTCATCATGTATAAGATCTTGAGTATTCTAACCTAGGATTTCATACAATCTTCCTTCACGAATTCCATTGACTCTAGTGTCTTCTATCTTTGAATCTTTAGACCATACAAGAACTTTTCCATCTACAAAAGATACTCTATCTCCTTTCTCTTCCAAATAAGAAATATATACTAGATTCTTTTTCAAACCAGGAACATATAAGACATTACTAAGATGAATAGAGTTACTTGATTCCATATTGATAGTAGATTTTCCAATTCCCTTGACTACATAAGAGTTCTTGTTTACAAGATCCACTTTATGAGGTGTTTCCTTTTCCGTCATCCTTGAGAGATTTTTATGGTCACCTTTCATATGCCTTGAAGCTCCACTATCGATCAACCACATATCATCTTCAATAGATCCTGTAAGAGCTGAGTAGTAGAAGAAATCGGCTTCATCATGCTTGGCCTTCTTTGAAGGTTCTTCATCTTTTCCTTCTTCAAACTGTGGTTCCATGTTCTTGCCTTTTACGATATCCAGAACTTTATTCTTGGAAAGGATGAGGTCAATCCTTATCTTCCATGCTCTGAAGTTTGAAACCCCTTCTAACTTGTTTTCTGACTTCATAGAGTAAGTCATGGTTGTGTTGACTTTGACTTGGTCAACATTTGACTTTAACCAAAAAATCAACCTTGACGCCTTGGCTAGATGAGGGTATCAGGAGGTGCGCTAGGCTAAGGCACACTAGGATATCAAGGAATTAGGTCAAGCGCTTCACTTAAGGTAAATTAACAAGAGGGTTAGGATTTCGTTATTGCAACAAAAAGTCTGACTGCAACTGCAACTGTAACGGGTGCTACAACGAGCAAATAATCTCCCAATCTACCTTCCAGTGGTTAGAATTTTCGAGGATAGTGTGGGCCCATAACCTGTTAAAATAATAGGTGTTCTCATTTTCACCATAGACAATATCTCAATATTGTCACCCAATTGTAGGCACAAGGCCACCCTCGAGCACCTTAACCTTGAAATATAGAATAATTTCAGAAGAAATCACTAGAACCAATAGCCAACCAAGGTAGCATACCTCTCTCCAAAGTTATCGCACCAAGCAGAGAAACCAAACCATAATCCAAAGACCAAGTCACTACTGCAACAACTGCATCTCTCCTCCATTCTTGTGCATCACTAGTCCTTATGAGTTTATGAGTGAGTGTGTGACAAAATGAGCTCAAGCGCCCTCTATTTATAGTGCTCCACTTCAACTAACTGGGAGGACTTCTCTTCCTGGAGGATAATTCTTTAATATAAATTATTTTACTGAGCCAACTTGTATTCTAGGCTTCTTATTCATCTGTTAGGGTTTTTCTAGCTTCCTGGAATATTATAATCTCGTCAAAGGTTAAACGTGGAGGTTAATACCTCCTGTAGCTACCATAAACACTTTTTTTTGAAACATTGATGAGATTTGAATATTCAATTCATAAAGGAAACACTAAACAATTGGTCTATTGATTAACCATATGATATCATTTCTTTTTATATCCATGCATAGTTACATAGTTTGGGGAAACATTCATGTCCATCCTCCATTAACTACAATGCAGAGTGATAGTCCCGAACTTGAGTGGAATTTTTCAAAATGACTTCTTCACTTTCGAGCTATAGAGTCCATACTGAGCGGGGTTCAAGCTGGAGAGGGATTCACAACTGCTATAATGTTGGTGGTAAGAGGAAATGAGACACTCTCAGTGGAAAAAGTTTTTTTTTAATTGTTAAATAGACAAACGATAAAACCTAATTCCATGTGCACTGTGGTGGAAATGAGACTGTGTGTGCGGTGGAGGTTTTTTTTTAATTGTGAAACCACTAAATGATAAAACCCTAAACCTTTAACCCATGAAACTATAAAAATATTCAAGTGAAATTAAACTTTAAATCTAGTTTGAGGTTCAAATTCATTGAGGTTCAGACTTGAGGTTCTCCTTTGAGGCTCGATGAACCTCAACGAATTTGAATTTTTTTTTAGGTTATTCTAATTTTGAACCTCAAGATTCAATTTTGGTGAACCCTGTGACACAACTTCCCACTAAGAAACCACTGACAAAAAATTATGTTAGAAGATATCATTCACTGTGGATAATTAAGTTTTACTCTCTTACTCTTATTGAGCTATGTGGACCAATAAAGAGTTGGAAGCATGCACACAATACAACAAATGGTAACCTAAAAAGATTTGGGTTATGTGAATTCAGGTCTACACAAGGAGGGCCAAGAATGAGTGTTGAATGTCAATCAAACAATGCTTGAATACATGGAGCAATTTGTTGAGAAGAAAAGTTAAAGGAAAAATAAAATCAAAGAAG